>QRFJ01000315.1:220553-329434 GCA_006176705.1 Cocos nucifera
CAACTCTTGTTCAATGATTCTCTAATCATGGTGCACCCAAACTTGGTCTCTAATTCATGAATCTCACCGTATCCGAAATATTGATCCACTCCTTAGTTAAGTCAGACCCACCATTTGCATAGACTGGGTTCCTAATTGAGTCTCTCACCGTATCCAAAATATTGAGCCCAACTCATCCTCCAGCCCATAGCATCCAATGCCTAATAGACATGGTTGCATCTTTTCGGTGCAACTGAGCCACTGTATCCAGCCGAGAACAATCAACCCCGGGAAGGGCCCGCACATCTACAATGGTGGAAGACCTCAGACTTAATCTTTTCTTAGGGAGAATTGATTCAGGTCTCATTAAACTAGACTTGTCATAGTCATAACAATTATGACTAACCTAGTGGCATGGGTTAGCTCGGATTATTGACCACCTCAGATCAGAACTGTGTCAACAGATATGGCCAGGTAAGTGAGACCGGTGGAAGGAATATGCCATTAACTCGTACAAGAACGCATTCAGGTCGAGTAGCTTCCAATTAAAAACCAGTCGGTCGTATGTGCCAAACTTACCTTAGACACCAAATTGTTGAGCCAGAACCAATTGGGTTAGCCTACAATCCAGACTCTAACCTCTGAGCCTAATTAGGTCTTGCTTGATCGTGACTCGATCTTGACCCAGACTTAATCCTATTAGGCTGGTCAATTTAAGCATTGTTGATCCCATCTAACCAACTCTTGATTCGGTTTGATCAACCGCTTAGACCTAATTGAGCTACCCAAGCCCGAACCCAGTATTATGAATATGTCTTAGATATGAAATTCTCAATTTTAGACCTAATTAATATTCCATAATCTTAATTTTTAATTAAGTAGGGTTCATAAACAAAATATGCACAATAAATCCTAGGGTTTCAGGATCTAGGGTTTTGCAGAAAGTAAGTTTTGGATTTCTGATTAAGGACGAACACGCAGCACCCCTACACATCATAAGAACACCCCATCGAATGGGAAGAGAGGGCCTTTAAACCCTTCTTCATTCTTATGACCGGACGGCCAAGAGGAACGCCTTAATCAGGAACATGCAATACTACAAAATAGTTTTAGATCTATATCATATATCTCATATACAAATTAGATCTAATCATGGCATATTTTGCATACATCTCATGTATCGAATTATGCATGTTTTCAGATCTAAATTATCTCATAATAATCTAAAAAATTAGATTTAAATTGATCTAATCAAAATAAATTCTAATCTAGACAACTTATGTAGAACTATTCTACAACTAGTCTAGACATGCATCAATCATATCTCATATGATGTTTAAAATTAAATAATTTTTATTTACTATTTTTTAGATATTATTATAATAATTATAATATCAAAAAATAGTAAATAAATAGATCTAAAATATGATTTAATCAAATTAAATTAAAAACATGCAAGACTATTCTATAGAACTATTCTATTTTAGAACTAGTCATGCATATTTTCTAATCTTAGATCCAAATTATTTAATTTTAATTTTTTCTGATTTTAGATCTGATCACATCTCATGTGACATCTAAAATCACTTATTTTTAATTAAAATAAATTTAAAATTAGATCTAAATACTTTTAGAACCTTGGCTCTGATACCAGTTGAAGGAAAATCCTGATTTTTCGGATCCAGGTTCGTTCAGATCTGATCAGATCAAGAGATATATTTCAAAAATTTTTCTCTTTGATCTAATCAGATCTTGATATATTTTAGATCTGATTCTTATTATTTTAATAAAAAATAAAATTAGATAAATTAAATCAAATTTAATTTACCTTGATTGGGTAATCCTATTACCCGTTGATGATCCTGTATGCAGCGGAAGGTTCTGGATCTAGCCACGCAAGTGCCTGGCCTCTACCGGTATCCACTCAGGCTGGATCTGGAGATCCTCTTCTTCTCTATCACATCTCCAAAAATTAGATCTGGATCTGATCTGGAGGATCTTCAAAACTCCTTTTGAAGATCAGCAGTCGTCCTTTGCAGCAGCGCAGCCTTCTAGCTTTCATCGCCTTTCTTTGATCTGGATCGCACCAACCAAAAATCCAAAACTCCTTTTGGACGTGGAGAGGAAGGGGAGAAGGTGGTTTGGCATGGAGGAAGGAGGGGAGAGGCAGCCTTGGGGCATGGGGAATTGTGATTCTTTCAATCACTTTTAATCTAATCTGAGTTGGGCGCAGGGTCTTATTTATAGACTAACTGTGATCCAACTTCCTCTTCTTCCCAACCAATCACAACTCCTTTGTGAAATCAGATCTAAATCTGATTGGTGGGAATAGAGTCCCCTGGATTCCTCCTTAGAGGGTGCCTAAGACCAGTCAAAGTTGGTTCTTAGGAGAACTCTAATTGGAATCCAAAAAGGAGATGGAGTCCCTTGTCCAACAGGGACTCCTAGGCGCCTCCAACTTGGGCACACGCCAAGGGTGGCGTGCGCCCTCTTCCTTGCCAGGTTCTGGCAGGGGGACAAGCCCCCACCAGCTCTCCAATAGGTGCATGACATGTGGTCAAAAGTCAAAGTGTCAATGGTCAACATTTGACCAGTCAAAGGTAGACTTTTGACCAAAGTCAAAGAACAAGAAATGGCAGGTGACCAAAAATGGCAGGTAATGTCTTACAAAATAAGACAACCTTTTCTGACTTGGACAACCTCCAGTCAGACCATATGAAGGCCTCTGATTGAGCACAAACTCCTTTGGCTCAGTCAGGACAACTTATTTATGATAGTAAAAGAAGAACGTTAGGTTCAATCGAGTGCTAGCACGATTTTCCTTGAACCTAATTGAATCTCATTCAGATCAATTGAACTGGATCAGTTCAATTGATGATCACCAGATTCAAACCCTTGTTTGTGTGACCCAGTTAGGTTCAGTTCTGTATGGTAATGGGATATGTCATGATCTCTATCATCGACATCATCGAAACTCCTTTCGATGGATCAGAACTCTTCTGATTCGAACAGCTAGAATGATCGATCATCTAAATCATTCTAATTGCTCCCAAAATCCACCAGTGACACCTAGCAGTATATGGTGGCAACCCATCAGAGCTGAATGCGAACCTCTTGGTGCAGCTACCTGTGTGATTAAGTTCTTCTATCTTGAGCCCCGATCAGATTAGGGTTAAGGTGAACTCGTCAAACCCTAGTTTCTGTCATATGATGTAATCATTCGATTCGAAGTCCGATGTGAAAATCTAAATAGAAACTCTTTCTATTATTTCACTCTGCCATGGCCATGGGCTTCTGGACTTGATTCTCATGATCATCATAGGGCTGCTCCTCTACCACCGAGGTAGATAGATTCCATCTTGATGCAATCCAGTTCCTACAATGAACATGCTATAGCCAACATACACCTCAGGGTTCCATATGGCTAGGAGACCGAGTAATGGTGTAGTCAAACTATAACACCCTCAAGGTGAACTGCCGATGCACCTCAGGTCAAAGAACCAGACACACTACTGCAGCATCGAGTCAGTCATTGACGAGAAGGTAGACTCCCTAATGACTACTCGAGGTGGTCACGCTCAGTGCCCTCGTTCTCTAACGAGTACCTGTACTCTCGCTCCGGTGTCTCCACACCGTAGACTTAAGACTCATCTACTAAAGAGAAGTGATTATACACCAACCTTCCGGATCAATCACCATCCTCGTGATGATCCTATGGTCGGGAGCATTTTATGAGTTAATGATGATTATTCATGTCTTAAATTGTCAACTCTTGAAAATATGAATTATCATTACCATTAACTCAAAGGATGTATCACAGACACTAAATACACATATGTGATAGAAAATAATCTATTTTATTTATTATAGTCAAAATTATAATTTTGCCCCTAGAAGTGTATTACAAGTGTCAGCCAATTTTGGCTTCTAGGGTACATATATCTAACACCTACTTGCTCGATCATCGAGTCTCTCAGCTCCTACAGTGGTTGCCCTAAGTAAATTGCCTAGCTTTTCTACGATTAAATTGATTTTGACCCTCTTTACCTCTGATTCAAATGAGCTAAGGCTAACCTTTGCATTTCTATAAAACTCCTGTACTAGATTCGGATAGGTTGGGAGATTGATTCAAGAACATAGGTATTCCCACCTTTGATATTCAAATCCTCTCCAAACTCAAAATCGTCTCTAGCTAGGAAGTCAAAATCCATCCTTCTACCAATTGTGACAGCCCTAGAGAAGAGTGGAACGGGTATGGAAGTAGGAGATGGAGGGAAAATCGGAGTGGGAGGCTAACGGGGTTGAGTGGATGGTCCTGGTGGAGATGAGGATGACTGAGATGACCTAGAAGAACAGTTTTCATGGAACTTTGATCGCCGTTCTCCACTGCATGCCTCCTTCTAAATGGCAGATCCAAACATACATGCTTAAACTTAGGGATTATGGTTTGTTTCTTGGGCAGCATGATTCCAAAACCCCCTCAAAATCGATGGAAAAAAATTTTCTAGGGGATGCTTTTAAGGGTTCTAGGATTTTTCTCTAGACGGCTAAGAAACGAAAGATGAAAAAGCCGTTGGTCTATCTGTTTAAAAAATAGGACGTCCGATAACTTAGCTGGCTTAGTTTTTCTATGAAGAAAAACTGGGTTGGCCTAGTACTAGGACGACCTAATTTTTATAGAGGAAAAACCTGAGTCGGCCCAATTTGGCACAGACTTTGATATTTATGTTTCATGTCCAGAAATTTTCTCATTTAATTTTCACCTAAATGAGATAAAAATGAGCAAATACCAGATGATTCATCACATGAAAACTAATCATCTCATCATTTTAAAATCAATTATCATAAGATATTTATTTAACAAATTGGATCAAATAAACCTAATTGCTTTCTAATTGTGTAAAATCTTTCCTCGTTCAAGGGTTTTATAAAGATATCAGCAACTTGATTTTCAATAGGCACATATTCAAGAAGTATATCGTTATTTTGAACATGCTCTCTAATAAAGTGATGTCTTACATCTATATGTTTTATTCTTGAATGCAATATGAAATTTTTAGTTAAATTTATGGCACTTGTATTATCATATTAAATAGAAATGTTATTACAAGTAATACCATTGTCTTCTAGTTGTTGTTTGATCCATAATAGTTGAGCACAACAACTCCTAGCAGCAATGTATTTGGCTTCCATCGTAGACAAGGCTACCAAGTTTTGTTTCTTGCTAAACCATTAGATTAAATTCACTCCTAGAAATTGACATGTACTGCTTGTACTCTTCCTATCTAAGCAACAACCAGCAAAATCTGAATCACTATAATCAATTAAATCTAATGAAGATTGTTTAGAGTACCATAAACCAACATCTTGAGTATTTATTAAATACTTAAAGATTCTTTTAACTGCTAATACATGTGATTTCTTAGGATTTGATTGATAACGCGTACACATGCATATACTAAATATTATGTTCGGCCTACTTGCAGTTAAATATAGTAAAGATCTAATCATACCATGATATAGCTTAGGATCTACTACTTTTTCTTTTGGATCTTGATCAAGCTTGCAACTTGTGCTCATGGGGGTGCCACTTCCTTTGACATTCTCCATCCCAAATTTTTTTAACATTTTTTTGATGTATTTACTTTGGTTGATGAAGATCCCCTCATTTGATTGCTTGATGTGGAGTCTGAGAAAAAAGTTGAGCTCTCACATCGTGCTCATCTCGAACTCATCCTGCATGAGACTAGCAAATTCTCTACACAAAACTTCATTAGTAGCACCGAATACTATATCATCAACATATAATTGGACAATCAATAGATCACTTGATTTTCTTTTAATAAATAGTGTTTTATCAACGTTACCTCTTTTAAAATCATTATTTAATAAGAACTTAGTCAATCTATCATACCAAACCCTAGGTGCTTATTTTAATCCATATAGTACTTTCTTAAGTTTATATACATGATTAGATAATTCTTGACTTTCAAAGCTTGAAAGTTGTTCTACGTAAATTTTTTCTTCAATTAAACCTTAAGAATGCACTCTTTACATCCATTTGAAAAAGTTTAAAGTTTATGAAACATGCAAATGCTAAGAGCAATCTAATAGCTTCAAGTCTAGCTACGGGTGTAAAGGATTCATCAAAATCAATATCCTCTTCTTGATTGTACTCTTGTGCAACCAATTTATCCTTGTTTCTAATTACATTATCCTTCTCATCTAGTTTATTTCTAAAGACCCATTTTATACCAATTATAAGAAAATTTTTAGGTCTTTCTACTAATTTTCAAACTTTATTTCTTTCAAATTGGTTTAACTTTTCTTCCATTGCTAATATCCAATTTGAATCTTTTTTAGCTTCAATTATATTTTTAGGTTCTAGATGGGATACAAATACAATATGATTCATAGCTTCTCTAAAGGATGATCTAGCTTTAACTCCTTGAGATGGATCACCTATTATTAATTTCTTAGGATGATTATGATCATACCTCCATTCCTTTGGTAAGTTGGATGTACCTTGATCATCTTGGAAATGTGGCATTATTTCTTCAATCTCTTAATCTTTATCTTCTTTTTCTTGAAAGGGAATATCTTCAAGTGATATATTTTTTATTTTATTTTTTAAAATTTTTGCATTCACATCAAGCTCTTCTTCTCTTATCCTAAGATAGTCAGTTTCATCAAAAATTATATGTACGGATTCTTCCACAATCAATGTTCTTTTATTAAATACTCTATATGCTCTACTATATGATGAATATCCTAGGAAAATCCCTTCATCTGATTTTGCATCAAACTTTTCAAGCTTATCTTTACCATTTATAAAAATAAAATATCTATATCCAAAGATTTTAAAATAAGAAATATTTAGTTTCTTTTCTTTATAGAGTTCATATGGAGTTTTCTTTAAGATTGGTCTAATTAGAGCTCTATTTAGTACATAGCATGCGGTGTTAATAGCTTCCATCCAAAAATATTTTGAAAGGTTGCTTTTACAAAGCATGATTTGCACCATTTTAATCAATGTCCTATTCTTTCTTTCTACCATCCCATTTTATTGAGGTATCCCAAATGTTAAAAAGTTATGATTGATTCCATTTTTAGAATAAAAATTTTAAAATTTTTTATTTTCAAATTTCATGCCATGATCACTTCTTATATATAAAATATTATATTTTTTTTTTATTATTTTATTAAATAGATCAACAAGTATATCAAAAGCATCATCTTTATGTGATAAAAATAAAACCGATATATATCTTGAAAAATCATCTATTACTACAAAGTCATATCTTTTTCCTCCAAGACTAGTAGTCGAAATAGGTCCAAACAAATTCATATGGAGTAATTCTAGAGGCCTAGTAGTTAAAACAAAATTTTTTGATTTAAAGAGAGATTTTGTTTGTTTATCAAGTTGGTATGCTTTGCAAATTTTATCCTTCTCAAAATTTATTTTAGATAATTTCTTTACTAAATCAAGTTTAATTAGCCTTGCTAGAGAGTCCATATTTGCATGACCTAATCTATTATGCCAAATCCAACTTGATTCATTTAGTTTAGCATTCATAGCAACAAGACAATCAATATTCTTATTTTTAAGTTCATCAAGATCAACAATATAAATATTTCCATATTTTTTTCCTATAAATTTAATACTTTCATCTATAGAGCTAGTTATTATATAATGAGATGATTTGAATGAAATATTAAAGCCCTTATCACAAAATTGGCTTATGCTAAGTAAGTTATGCATTAGTCCTTCAATATACAAAATATTTTCTATGATAGTAGAGAGTGTTATCAATATATTATCAAGACCAATGATTTTTTTCTTTATCATTGTCTCCAAACATTACAACACCTCCATCTTTAGCTTTAAGAAAGATAAATTATGATTTATCTCCCATCATATGCCTCGAACATCCGCTATCAAGGTACCATCTTCTTTTAGTTCTTACGTATGCCAAGCATACCTACACAAGTAATGAAGCAAACTTAGGTACCCAAGCTAACTTGGGTCCTTTGGGGTTAGCACAAATGGTTCCTTTTGGAATCCAAACTTGCTTTACTATTGTTTTGCTTGAATTAAAAGTTTTGCAATCAATAAATTTATGCCCAATTTTATTGCATTTGTAACATATAATTATTCTACCATAATTTTGAGATTTTGTATATACATTTTTTAATGACTTTTGCTTTCTTGATGTATCATACCCTATACCGGTTTTATCAAGAACCATCTTTTGATTTTCAATTATTGTTTGCAAATTTTAAGTGCTTAGCATATATCTATCTATTATGGATCTTAATCTTACCACTTCATCTTGTAAAGATATAATCTTTTCATTTGATTCATCTAGATTAGTTTGTAAATTCTTCACATTTTCTTTTATTTGAACTTTATCTTTACTTAAGGATTAATTCTCTTTTTTTACTTCCTTATTCTTATGTAATAGCTTTTTAAAGTCATTAACTAAGTCATTGAAAGTATCATATAATTCTTTAAAAGTAAAATCTAAAATTGAAGTATTATCATTTATCTCATCATCACTATGTGCCATAAGATAAAAGTTTGTCTTTTCTTCTCTTTGATATTCTTCCTCACTTGAAGAAGAGTCCTCATTATTGCTCCATGTGGCTTTGTATGTTTTCTTCTTTATTTTTTTAGAGCTTTTTTTAATATTGGACAATCCATCCGAAAGTGTCCGAGCCTTTTGCACTCATAGTAAATAGGTGGTTGTTCTTTCTCTTTTTCTTTCTCTTTGCTATCTTCTCCCTTGTTAAACTTTTTCTTAGGTTCAAATCTCTTCCTTCTTCTCATTAATTTCTTGAATCTTCTTGCTATCATGGCCACCTCCTCATCATCTTTCAAACTCTTTTTAGAATCACTTTCTTCCATATAGATAGCAGCAGCTTTAAGTGTAATGCTTTTCTTTTTTTTTACTTCCTCTTCTCTTTCTTGGTTCATGTTCAGCTCGTGGGTCATGAGTAACTCAATTAATTCCTCCAATGCTAGAGTGTTTAAGTCTTTCATCTCTTGAATGGTAGTCACCTTTGGCTTCCAATTCTTTGGCAAAGATCTAAGAATTTTACGCACAACATCACTTTTAGTATAATCTCTTTCAAGACTTTTCAAACCATTTAAAATATCAGTGAATCTAGTGAATATTTCGATAATGGTTTCATGTGGTTTCATTTTAAATTGCTTATACTTATGTACCAACATATTTATCTTAGATTTCTTGACTTGATTAGTCCCCTCATGGGTGACTTTAAGTCTATTCCAGATTTTTTTGACAGATGAACATGTTGATATCCTATTAAACTCATTAGCGTCCAAAGCACAATATAAAACATTCATCACTTTGGCATTAAGTTGAGCCTTCTTTTTATCATGTTCATCCCAATCCTTTTTAGATTTTAGGATGGACACTCCATCAATAGAACTTATTGGTGTGTGAGATTCTATCATTATGACATTCCACATGTCATAATCTTGTGCTTGGATGAATATCCTTATTTGTGCTTTCCAATATGTGTAATTAGTTCCATTGAATAGTGGAGGTCTATTGGTTGATTGCCCCTCAACCAATGGAGTCTCAATTGGATTTGCCATATAATCTTTAGCTCTTTGCTAGCTTAATCAACAACTAATATTAGAGCACCCGCTCTGATACCACTTGTTGCCTAAGAATGGCTTTCCAAGAGGGGGGTGAATTAGGCATTTTAAATTTTAAGCTTAAGATGTAAGAGGATTGATCTAATTAAGTACCAAATGAAATGAGCTATGTAATTTGCAGTGAATGAAATTAGTAAAATAGTAACACACAATCACTAACATAATAATTTTATAGTAGTTCAGTGCTAAACTCAGTACCTACGTTCATTTTCTAAGTAGACCACTTAGAAATTCAACTATAATCACTAGGCTTGATTACAGTCTGATTATTTTACTTGTGCTTACAATCCAATCCAGTTGATTTTGATCGACTCACAAACCACAACTATACAATGATGATTATTTTCTAGGCTAACAATCAATCCCGATTGATTTTTACTTTGGCTTATTAATCACAACCATACAATGTCCAACTCTAGGCTTGAACCAACCCAAGTTTTTTATTTCAAGAAACTTGAAATAAAAATAAATAATACAGTAAATAAAATAAAAGCAAACTCTTGAAGCTTAGGAGAAGAAAATCTGGAAGCTTGACTTGTAGGCTTGATTTCTTCTCTTGAATGCTTGAAAGAAGTAGGAGTTGATCTTCAATGGTGATGGCCTAACTTTTCTCTAATTGAGAATGTTGGAAGAATAAGGATAATACTAAAAAGTACTTCTTTTTTTTTACTATTGAGCTCACACATTTGAAGGACTGAAAATCTGCTTGGAAGCACTCTCATATGTTCAAAAGTTATTTTTCTTGGCTCAAGTATTTTCTTAAGTATCCCTCAGGTTTTCTACCATTACAAGTCATCATCATAGGCTTCTAAAGGTAATTTAGCCATTGAAAGATCAAAAATAGCCGTTGAAAGATGTGTGGAGTGAAAAAGCTGCAGAACTAAAAACTAGTCATTATAGGCACTGGGCCAGCTCAGTTTTAAACTAGGTTGGCTCAATCCAAATTGGATCGACTCAGTTTTCAGCTGGATCAGTTTAGTCTTAAAAATTTTTGACTACTTATCGTTAGAGCATCAAATAATAATTTAAAATCGATCTACCTAAAGATTAGAATAGTGGTGAGTCAGATGTTAATTTTCTTAAAAATTAAAGATCAAGTTATATTTAATTTAATTAAAAATAAAATTTTAAATTTAATTTTAAAGTAAATATTTAAATGAATAGATTAAAGAGAATAATTTAAGGATTTAGCAAATTAAAATAAAAATAAAAAGAAGGCAAACACTTAATTAATTAGGATTTTTGAATTAATTAAAGGTATTCTAGAATTTTGAATTCATCTTCTGGCAGGGTTGTGGTAATTCTTTGTAATACAAGAGTTTAATATTTTTAAGAATTTAGTTATGATTATAACCTATTTTCTTTGGGCATGAATTATATCTTTTGATCATGATCCATCTCAATAGAATCATAAATTATTCAATACTTTAATTCTTAAAAATAGGTAACATGGCTTTTTACTGATTCTCTCTAATAAAACTATTAAATCGAGCATGGATTGTATCTTCCGATCACAATCCATCTTCATAAATATAGCTTATTTAAATATCAATCAATAAAAAGTATGTTAAAATCTTATGCATGGAGGATAAAATTTAGGATTGGATAGAAGAATAATTTATTCCTTGCATAAAAAAATTATAAAAAATAAAGAAAAAAATTACAATCCATACTAGAAAACTTCATCTACATTCTAGAATCTGATCTTTAGTTGCACATAGTTGATGATCTACTCCTTGGCATCTTCTGATCTCCTAGAGTAAATAAATAAAAAAAAGAAAAAGAAAATAAAATAAAAAGAAAGGAGAAAGGGGAAGAGAGGAGAAGAGAAGGGAGAGAGAAAGAGGTTTTAAGAAGGGCTTGGAAGGATTGTTTTTCCCTAAGAGGGGTTCTCTCAACTTTTGGAGTGAACATGGCTTAAATAGAGAAGAAAATCATGAGTTTTTAGCTCCTTGTTGGAGTCTAATCTGAGTTTGGCTTGAATTGTTTGAGCTTGTTGAATTCTGGCCATCCATTCTTGATCAAACGGCTCAAAATCAACTTAAAAACCACTGCAAACCCTGCTGGATGTGTTCCTGACCGTTCGATCAAACTCTGGATTGATTTCGCCCGTTAGATCGTGCACTAATGAAGCCTGGAGTCCTTATCAAAATCGGAGCCATTTTCGTCCGTTGGATCACGACCGAGAGCGATGTCAGCCATCAGATCGCACAAAGTTGACTACCACTAACCTATGGACCGCGCATAGACTGGGTACACCATGAGCCCCCGCCAACCAGCAGTTGCCGTGCCAAAAAAGAAAAGATGAAGATGCCCCTGTAAGCCATGATGAAAATGTGGTATACCCTTTAAGGGTCTACGCTCGCCACATATCGTGCGCCGATTGGCCGAAACTGCTAAGCTAGTTGGTCTACACCTATTCTATGGATCGACCGATCGGTCCACCATACACCGATCTTATTTTCTTTTTATGTTTCTTTTATTTTAACTTCTAGGCTTCATAACATTTTTATTTTAACTTTGATTTAACTAAAATTTATTATGTTGAAACTCATAAATTGAGCTCTTTGCATTGGTGGCTTCTTTTCTATAAAATATTAATAAAAATATTAATTTTTTTAAATAAATATTAATTAATATATGATTTAATATTTTTATTTATTAATTTATGATAATTATCACACCCTCCAACTTGAGTTTTACTCGTCCTCGAGTAAAAAAAAAAATTAGAGATATATACCAACTCGATAGGATATAAAAGTTTCTTCAGGTCATCTTATAGTCAGTTGATACTTGGTTAGAGATTTAAGAAATACGTCATCAGATTATTAATTCTATCCCAATATAGTGGTTAAGTGAAGAACATAAAATTTAAGAGCTTTTCTTTGATCAATTTTCCATCTTTATTCTTTAAATCCTCTTTCTTTAGTATGGACTAGAGTTTTTTTTTTTTTTGGATTGCTAGTGTAATGTTTTAACCCCTTAAGCTTTCTATCTGATCCTTGTAGCGAGCTTTAGACTAGTGACTTTCAAACCAATTGACTTTAGGATACTAGATATAAAACACCTCCCAAGCTTACTGATTCGAGTCAAATAGGCTATAGATTAAAACTAATTGTATAGCAAGCTTCTTCACATTGCCCATTTTTTGATGCGAATAACATTACTTACTTAGACAACGGAATCCGATTACTCGGTGGGAGACCAATATTTAGAACTTTTTTTTTTATTTTTTTTTTATTTTTTTATATATATTTTTTTATAATATTTTTTTTACTTGTACCCATATAAAGTAGATTCTTTATCGAATATGGGTTGGAAGAAGGTTTTTAGAATTACTCAAAAATTTATCCATTCTAGACCTGACCATTTATCGAGTTTTCTTAATAATTAGGTTCTTAGTATTTTAAAAATTCTCTAAATCATTAATCAATCATTGATTAAAATATCTAAAAATTTTTAAATTGACACAAAATCAGGTACATAAGACTAATTATCATCATATTTCAAGAATTTTAATAAAAATTTATTTATCCTTCCCCCAACTTAATTTTCATTGTCCTCAATGGAGAAAAGAAAAAGTATGTGATAAAGAAAATAACAAGAAAAGAATTCACCTGGCTTAATTTGATTCTGGTCTCGGTCTAGATTTATTTATTCTTCATTCAGCATGGATTTATAGTTCTCCCCTAACTTAGTTCTGAAAGAAAAGTAAACTAAAAATAAAAATAAAAATCAAAAGAAAAAAGCTGAGTTGCCTCCCAATAAGCGCTAAGTTTAACATCTTCAACCAGACTCTATGAAGGAGTTTTATGTATAATTATTTTTAATGCATCCTTCAAGGTTCCAAAAAGATAAGGTCAATCAGGAGGCCTGATCATAATGGCAGAAAAACATTTATGGAATGCTTTACGGTATTTAGATTTAGCCTTGATCAGTAAAGTGCATGGAGTAAGCATGTTAAACCAGAGTCTAACCTTATCATAATTTTTATAATTATCAGGAAGGGATTATGTTTGTAGGATCAAAATCAAGGATGGTCGTTTAGAAATTTGTTCAATGATAACCTAATTTACCCCACTCCTTTTCTTGGGTATGATATGTCTTGACATATTCTCTTCCTGATCAAAATCATGGCACTTATTCCAAATTAATTTTAAATCTACCTCCATACATCATTTTAACATTGTAGATAAATTTTAGAGGCCATCTTCAAAAGTAGCATCAAATATTAAAAAAATATTCATAAAATTGACATCCCTCGTATCAGTAATATCCCATCCGATAGCTTCTTTATGTATTTTTAGAACATTCATAAGTTGATCTTCCTGGGTAGGTATCACTAGTAGTGTGTTAGTAGATTCATCAGAAAGTAGTTTCAATTTTTGATCAGTTGGTGGTTCTAACAAGGAGGCTATTAGTGGGCTAAATAGTGGCTCAAGTTTTTCAATCCAAAGTAGGATGGTTTTGGGGTTGGATTTATTTATTTGGTCATTAACTTCTATATTGTACCCATCATCATCAAAATCGTCCACCTCATAATAGGCCAAATAGAGATTTAACGGATCATGAGAAAGAATTATGGGTGAAGCTTCCTCTAATATGTTATTTACTTATGGTTCTTGGGAAGTCTCTATTGATTCAATCATCTCATCAGTTTGTCCATCCCCATAAAAGAATTGGGTGATTTTAGGGTACTTAGGGATGGATCCATATATAAGTAAGATGATGAATTTGGTATATCCCATAGTTCTTGATTTTTTCTATATTTTTCTTCAATTATATGATCTAAGATGGTCTTTTTGGTTTTAGAGGGTTGTTCTATAACCGTTTCTTTTTCAAGAGTTAAATGTGATTATTTAGGAAAAGCTTCGGGGATATTAAAATTTTTAGCCATGTATGGTCCCTCAAGATCACTCTCGGGCTGACTGGGTAACTCACTTTTACTAATAGCCATGGCTAATTGATCAAACTATATTTTCAAATGAGCAATGGCTTGAGAGTTTGAATTTATGGCTTGGGAGTTTAAATTTATAAGTTGGTTAATAAGATCATTTTGTGATTTCATTATGGCTTCTAAGGTTTTTTCTATTGAATTAAACCTTCGGTCATCTAGATTGTTTAATGGTTGATTGGTAAATTCTAACTTATCTACTGCTTGCTGAATCTTTTCTTCAAAAATTGACTCATTATTATTTGGAGAAGATTGATATTATAGGTAGGGCATATCATAATAAGGTGCATCCATGAATGTAGATCCTTATGGCACCTAGGTAACCACTGGTTGTGATTGCCATGAGAAATTTGGTTGAGCCCCCTAGCCTAGATTGCAAGTGTTAAAGTATGGGTTATTTCCTGATCTATAGGCTATATGGGTTTGATTGTGATAATCTTGCTCATACATATACTTAGGAAATTGATTTGGGCATCTTCTTGCAAAGTGAGTGGGGCTCGAACATATTGCACAAACTTATTGTGCAGGAGGAAAAAATGAATAGGTAGAGTTACTATTAGTTATTAGATGATCTAATTTACGAGAAAGCTCATCCACTTTACTCTCAAGATCCATCTCAGATTGTTATTTATTCAAATATGTATAATAAAGGGCTTTAGATCATGGCAATCTTCTTCTAATTATTATTTTATTTAATTTATTTTATTTTAAAAAAAGAAGATGAAAGAAAAGCAAGAAGAGGGTTCTAAAGATGAGTCCTAAATCTAGAGATGAAAAAGAGAAGAGTGTTTTAATTAAGGTTTGAATTATATTGACAATCAAGTTATGCAAGCATAAACTCTCTATCCTAGGGTTAACCTAAATCTAGACAACTCCTAACTGTTAAGGTCACCTTCAAGCCCTCCAAGTAAAGAATCAGCCAATCAACTGACCAGGTAAGTATAAGGTCAGTGGGAGTCCTCCCGTTGCTTGCCTTAGGCATCAATTATGCTTGGCCAAGTAAGCTAACAAAATCAATTATAAACTACCTTCCTTCAGGCCCAGTCGTCCCTCAAACCACTTGCCTAGATACTAGTTGAATTGACTAACCCTAACCTGATCCAACTTTTAGGTTCCTTATCCTAATGAGCTCGAATATCCTAGGGCTAATGTTTAATTGATTTTAAGTTAAGGTCTAGGTCAATGCAATATGAAAGATGGTGATTTGTGGGCTAAAAAAGATAATCAAATTCCCACCTTATCTTATTTAATGGTTGTGCCCTTAGAGTATATTATGAATATGAAATGCAAATCAAGCAAGATGTCCAATCAAGTTTAAAAAAAATAATTTTATTTAATATATATGGTTATTAAAATTAATTAAGTATTATGAGATGTCGGTAATTTTTTAAGGATTTATGATTTTATCTTTTTATAGATATATTTTAAGTTTTTGATTCTTTTGGTTTTGTAAGAAAAGTAAATTCAAGTGACTAAGTCTTGAAAAGCAGTAAATTAATCTAAACTATAGAAAATAGTAATTAATATAAAGATAAGAAATAAGTTATGGAAGGCATTAATAACTAATTAAAAAATAATAATAATAATTTTTATATATTTTATTTATTATTTATTTATTTATTTTTTAAATTAATTAATTAATTTTTAATTAATTAAAATAATCATGCTACAATCTTCGACAATAGTGTCAAAAATTTTGACTGCTTGTCGTTAGAGCATCAAATAATAATTTAAAATTGATCTACCTAAAGATTAGAATAGTGGTGAGTCGGATGTCGATTTTCTCAAAAATTGAAGGCTAAGTTATGTTTAATTTAATTAAAAATATAATTTTAAATTTAATTTTAAAGTAAATATTTAAATGAATAGATTAAAGAGAGTAATTTGAGGATTTAGCAAATTAAAATAAAAATAAAAAGAAGGCAAATACTTAATTAATTAGGATTTTTGAATTACTTAAAGGTATTCTAGAATTTCGAATTCATCTTCTAGCAGGATTGTGGTAATTCTTTTTAATGCAAAAGTTTAATATTTTTAAGAATTTAGTTATGATTATAACCTATTTTCTTTGGACAAGAATCGTGTCTTTCGATCATGATCCATCTTAATAGAATCATAAATTATTCAATACTTTAATTCTTAAAAATTGATAACATGGCTTTTTACTGATTCTCTTTAATATAAACTATTAAATCGAGCATGGATTGTATCTCTCGATTACAATCCATCTCCATAAGCATAGCCTATTTAAATATCAATTAATAAAAAGTATGTTAAAATCTCATGCATGGAAGATAGAATTTAGGATTGGACAGGAGAATAATTTATTCATTGCATAAAAAAATAATAAAAAATAAAGAAAAAAAAATACAATCCATACTAGAAGACTTTATCTACATCCCAGAATCTGATCTTTAGTTGCACATAGTTGATGATCTGCTCCTCGACATCTTCTGATCTCCTAGAGTAAATAAATAAAAAAAGAAAAAGAAAATAAAATAAAAAGAAAGGAGAAAGAGGAAGAGAGGAGAAGAGAAGGGAGAGAGAAAGAGGTTTTGAGGAGGGCTTGGAAGGTCTGTTTTCCCCTAAGAGGGGTTCTCTCAGCTTTTGGGGTGAACATAGTTTAAATAGAGAAGAAAATCAGGAGTTTTTGGCTCCTTGTTGGAGTCTAATCCGAGTTTGGCTTGAATTATTTAAGCTTGTTGAATTCTGGCCATCCATTTTAGGTCAAACGGCTCAAAATCAACTCAAAAACCATTGCAAACCCTACTGGATGTGTTCCTGACTGTCCAATCAAAGTCTGGATTTATTTTGCCCATTGGATCACGCACTAATGAAGCCTGGAGTCCTTATCAAAATCGGAGCCATTCCCATTCGTTGGATCACAACCGGGAGCGATGTCAGCCATCGGATCGTGCAAAGTTGACTGCCACTGACTATGGATTGTGCGTAGATCGGGTACACTGTGAGCCCCCACCAACCAGCAGCTGCCATGCCAAATAAGGAAAAGATGAAGATGCCCCGATAAGCTGCGATGAAAAAGCGGTAGACCCGATCTACACTCATCACGTGTCGTGCGCCAACTGACGAAACCTGCTGAGTTGGCTAATCTATGCCTATTCCATGAACCGACCGATCGATCCACCATACACCGGTCTTATTTTCTTTTTATGTTTCTTTTATTTTAACTTCTAAGCTTCATAATTTTTTTATTTTAGCTCCGATTTGAGTGAAATTTATTGTATTGGAACTCATAAATCGAGCTCTTTGCATTGTTGGCTTCTTTCCTACAAAATATTAATAAAAGTATCAATTTCTTTTAAATAAATATTAATTAATATATTATTTAATATTGTTATTTATTAATTTATGATAATTATCAATTTTGAAATAGTATTTCTATCTTCTATTGTCTGAGACTAGGACGGCACACTTTCTGACTGGATCGGCATAGTTCTACTAGATCGGCTCAGTTTTCAGTTGGATCAGCTCAGTCCCCTGAATCACAAAAATTCAGCTTTCTACCCTTTCTGTCTTCTACTTTCACTAAGACTAGGATGGCTCGGTCTTAGATTGGGTCGGTCCAGTTTGCATGCCAAAGACTATTTCTGATCCTTTCTTCTCTAAATTACTTTGTAGGCTAGACTTGTCATTTTACCTTGATTTAACATTCATTAAAACCTCTTGATAGATGTATCCTATCTGAAATATCTTCTCTAAAATCTTGAATAATGAATCTTCATTTAGATGAGTTGAAACACTTGGAGTTTATGAGCTCTTAAAATTTACAACTACACATCCTTACAAATAATGTTAGTTGTTGGGGATAAATTCCGCTCCTGCTGAAGTCCAGTCTGATGCTTAGCATAATGTAACTGATAATCCTGAAGAAGCTTCAATCAAAAATTCTTCCTCCAATGATCGAACCCCGGCCGATCTTCTCCAATGGCCGAACTCATTCAGTAGCCAAACTCCTCCGGTGGTTGAACCCAACCAAACTCCTCCAACAGCCAAACCCTAGCCGAACTCCTTTAACGGTCGAACCCCAGCCGAACTTCTTTCGGACTTCAGTCGAACTCTTTCCAGACTTCTTCATCAGTCAGGCCCCTCCAGCGGTCGAACTCCTTATGGATTTCTCCTTCAGTCGGATTCTTCTAAGAGCCAAACTCCTTTCAGATTTCTCCTTCAGTCGGACTCCTCCAAGAGCCGAACTTCTTCCAAATTTTTTCTTCAGTCAAGTTCTACCAAGAGCCAAACTTCTTATAGATTTTTTCTTCAGTCGAATTCCTTCAGGAGCCAAACTTCTTCCGAATTTTTTCTTCAGTCAAGTTCCTTCAAGAGCCAAACTCCTTTCAGATTTCTCTTTCAATCAAGTTCCTCCAGGAGCCAAACTCCATACGGATTTCTCCTTCAGTCGAATTCCTTCAAAAGCCGAACTCCTTCCGGACTTCTCCTTCAGTCAAACTTCTTTAGGAGCTGAACTCCTTCCGAATTTCTCCTTCAGTCAAGTTCCACCAGGAGCCAAACTCCTTATGGATTTCTTCTTCAGTTGGATTCCTCCATGAGCCGAACTCCTTCCGAATTTTTCCTTCAGTCAAGTTCCTTCAGGAGCCAAACTCCATATGGATTTTTTCTTCAGTTGGATTCCTCCAGAAGCCGAACTTCTTCTTCAATCGGACTCCTCTAGGAGCCGAACTCCTTCTAGATTTCTCATTCAGCCAGATTCCTTTAGGAGCTGAACTCCTTCTAGACTTTTCCTTCAGTCGGATTCCTCCAGCGAATTACTTCCATATTTCAGCTAGCATTCCTCCTGAATGATCTCCTCTAGTTGTATTTTCTTTAGGAGTCTGAACTCCTCTAGAATTGATGTATGTCAAAGCTCTTCACCGACCAACGCTTGCTTTCTTCGAACTTTGACTATTAAATCTCAACGAACGACCACATCATGGCAATGAACATCTCTCTCCATAACAAACTCCACATGGTCCCGAGCGGTCCACAATCGGATGGTTACGACCGTCTCTATCAGTTTGCTATAGGCTCCATCTATAAAAAGGGATCCTCTAGATATGTTTTTTCTAAGCTCTCTTCTCCTTTCTGAAACTCTATTGAATTCTTGCCTGAGCACTCCATTTCTATTGGCCAGAAGAGCTAACTTGATCATCGAAGGATTCTATCGAAGCCACCACCATCGACTCTGGGCGGAACTTTATTTTGTAGATCACCGACGACAACCTCTTTCTCCTCAACTCCAGCTCGATCCAGCATCGATCAGATTCTATACCAACAGAATTGATGCTAGAAGGAGGGCCCTCTATTCCTGAGGTATCCTTATTCTTAAAGGAGTGCTCAGTCGATCCTTTAGATCTTCTTCTCCAAGGTCCATCTCCATCCTCTACCTCAATCTCGAAAAATGCCTCCAAAGAGGGCGACTACCCGAAGATCTACTATTTTTGCCATCAGATCTGGGCCAGATCTATCTATCTCTGCTCCATCATCGGTACTTCAACCTCCTCCTTCACCGACGGCCATGGTAGATACGAAGCAGTTCAACCTACTGATGTAGCAGGTTCAGGGCCTCACTGAGATGGTGCAGGCCATGCGGCAACCTCCGACGGTGATTTTGTTAGAAAATCCACCATCAGAATGTCAGAAACCGACCAAGAAAGAGCACTTGGGCTAGCATATTCGTCGCCCTTGGAAAGAAAAAATAGAGAGTAGAGGATCCTTATTCGGATCGTGATCCTTCTCTGAAAGAAATCTTCCCCATCTACAGTCAGAAGCCTTCCAAGGTCTACAATCGAGATGACGTCCTCGATCAGAAACTATGAAAGATGGATCGATGGATTGAGGAGCTCGGTCATGTCACCCCAGCTCACTATGATGATATCCGCACCGATCTCCCTTTCTCTTTTCGAATTATACAAGAGCCCATTCCGTCGAACTTCGAGCTTTCCCCAATTTGAAAGCTACGATAGAACCTCTGATTCAGTCGATCACCTGAAGGCCTTCCGAACTATGATGCTGCTCCATGGTGCACTAGATGCCATCTTATATCAAGCTTTTTCATCTATCTTAAAGGAAGTAGCAAGAAACTGATACTCGGCATTGAAGCCGAGTATGATCTTCTTCTTTGACCTGATGAGCCATCAGTTTATGGCTCACTTCATCAGCAGCCAACGTCCATGCCAAGGTTCAGATTTTTTGATGAATATCAGGAAGGGCTGAATGAAATTCTTCAGCATCGCTGGTAGAAGGCCGAATGAAGTTCGACCACACTCCCGGAGCCCTCCGAGCTCGAGCGAGCCCGAACTCCTCCCTAAGCTCGTCATCAAAGAAGCCCTAATGAAAGGACGTGAAGAAGTCCCCCCCAGAAGGTTTAACAACTATGCCCCTCTCAATGCTCCATAGATGCCAGTCTGAAGTAAGAGAAGATCAGCCAAGAGCACTACTGCAGCTAGAACCACTAATGAGGAAGGAACAACAAGAAGATCGGCCACCTTTCAACATCATCAACACTATCTTTAGAGGGCTTAGTACTTCAACGAGCCACCATCTCTCAATCTTAGAGATAAGGAAAGCTTGCCCCAAATTGAGAAGGCCCGTGTGAAATAAAGGAGGTCGTTCGGTCCAGAACTTATCACTTGAAGGAGCTTGGAGGAACAACGCTCCCACGACCTTAAAACTCAGAGAATCTGAGAATGTACTATCGAAAAGAAGCAATT
Organism: Cocos nucifera; assembly: GCA_006176705.1. Taxonomy (NCBI): domain Eukaryota; kingdom Viridiplantae; phylum Streptophyta; class Magnoliopsida; order Arecales; family Arecaceae; genus Cocos; species Cocos nucifera. The sequence goes on from QRFJ01000315.1 coordinate 241,900, forward strand.
AATAGTGGCCATGTTAGGAATAGAAGGAGAACCTCATCCTAACATAAGCAAGTCGAAGGCCTCGTGCATTTTAGATGAGATGAGGGCAGATGCCCTGACAACGATCCTTATGTGCCTCTACAGCCCATTAGGAATAGAAGGAGAACCTCATCCTAATGTGAGCAAAGTCAAAAGCCTCATTCATTTTAGACAAGATGAGGGGAGAGGCCCTGACAATAGTCCTTATGTGCCCCTACAGCTCATTAGGAACAAGAGGTGAACCTCATCCTAACATGAGCAAAGTCGAAGTCCTCGTTCATTTTAGATAAGATGGGGGGAGAGATCCTGACAACGGCCCTTATGTGCCCCTACAGTCCATTAGGAATAGGAGGAGAACCTCATCCTAACATGAGCAAAGTTGAAGATCTTGTTCATTTTACACGAGGTGAGAAGAGGAGATAAGATCTCCTTCAACCTCGACTGGAGATAAGATCTCATCCGAACTTCAACGTCTACGTCAATAGGAGATAAGATCTCCTTCAACCTCGGCTGGAGATAAGATCTCTTCCGAGCTTCTACGTCAATAGGAAATAAGATCTTCTTCAACCTCGACTGGAGATAAGATCTCCTCCAAGATTCAAACATCTACATCAATAGGAGATAAGATCTTCTTCAACCTCGACTGGAGATAAGATCTCCTCCGAGCTTCTACGTCAATAGGAGATAAGATCTCCTTCAACTTCGGCTGGAGATAAGATCTCCTCCGAGCTTCAACGTCTACGTCAATAGGAGATAAGATCTCCTTCAACCTCGATTGGAGATAAGATCTCCTCCGAGCTTCTACATCAATAGGAGATAAGATCTCCTTCAACCTCGACTGGAGATAAGATCTCCTCCGAGCTTCAACATCTACGTCAACAAGAGATAAGATCTTCTTCAACCTTGATTGGAGATAAGATCTCTCCCTAGCTTCTACGTTAATAGGAGATAAGATCTCCTTTAACCTCGGTTGGAGATAAGATCTCCTCCAAGCTTCAACATCTACATCAATAGGAGATAAGATCTTCTTCAATCTTGGTTGGAGATAAGATCTCCTTCAACCTCGGTTGGAGATAAGATCTCCTCCGAGTTTCAACGTCTACGTCAATAGAAGATAAGATCTTCTTCAATCTCGGCTGGAGATAAGATCTCCCCCAAGCTTCTATGTCAAAAGGAGATAAGATCTCCTTCAACCTCGGCTGGAGATAAGATCTCCCCCAAGCTTCTATGTCAATAGAAGATAAGATCTCCTTCAACCTCGACTGGAGATGAGATCTTTCCTGAGCTTCAACGTCTACGTCAATAGGAGATAAGATCTCCTTCAACCTTGGCTGGAGATAAGATCTCCCCCAAGCTTTTATGTCAACAGGAGATAAGATCTCCTTCAATCTTGACTGGAAATAAGATCTTCCCTGAGCTTCAACTTCAACGTCAACCTCAGTTGGAGATAAGATCTCTCCTAGGCTCCAACCCTTCAATAGGAGATAAGATCTCCTTCAACCTCAGCTGAAGATAAGATCTCTCTCGAGCTTCAACTTCAACGTCAACCTCGGCTAGAGATAAGATCTACCCCAGAGCTTCAACTTGAATGGGTGCAGAGCCCGAAAAAAATTTCGACAGTCGCCTTTTTTATACTTCCTTCTAATTTCGAACTCGAGAGTAGGGGGACTATTATTGAGGATAAACTCCGCTCCCACCGAAGTTCAGTCTGATGTTTAGCATAATGTAACTAGTAATCCTAGAGGAACTTCAATCGAGAATTCTTCCTCTAATGGTCGAACCTCAGTCCATCTCCTCCAGCGATCGAACTCATTCAATAGCCGAACTCCTCCGGTAGGCGAACCCAACCAAACTCCTCCAATGGTCGAACCCAAGCCAAACTCCTCTAACGGTCGAGCCCCAATCGAACTCCTTTCAAACTTCAGTCGAACTCCTCCCAAACTTCTTCATCAGTCAAGCTCCTCCAACGGCCGAACTTCTTACGAATTTTTCCTTTAGTCAGATTTCTCCAAGAGCCGAACTCCTTCCAAATTTCTTCTTCAATCGGATTCCTCCAGGAGCCAAACTCCTTCCGAATTTCTCCTTCGATCAAGTTCTACCAAAAGCCAAACTTCTTACATTCTCCTTCAGTCGGATTCCTCTAGGAGCCAAACTCCTTCTGGATTTTTTCTTCAGTCAAGTTCCTCTAGGAGCCAAACTTCTTCCAAATTTTTCCTTCAGTCAAGTTTCTCCAAGAGCCAAACTCCATATGGATTTCTCCTTCAGTCGGATTCTTCCAGGAGTCGAACTTCTTTCGGACTTCTCCTTCGATCGGACTTCTTCAAGAGTCGAACTCCTTCCAAATTTCTCCTTCTGTCAAGTTCCACTAGGAGCCGAACTCCTTTCGAATTTCTCCTTTATTCAAGTTTCTTCAAGAGCCGAACTCCATATGGATTTCTCTTTCAATCGAATTTCTCTAGAAGCCAAACTTCTTCTAGACTTCTCCTTCAGTCAGACTCCTCTAGGACCCAAACTCCTTTTGAATTTTTTTTTTAGTTAGATTTCTCCAGGAGTCAAACTTCTTTTAGACTTCTCTTTCAGTCAGATTCCTCTAGCGAATTACTTTCAGATTTTAGCTAGCAATCCTCCCAAATGATACCCTCTAGCCATATTTCTTTAGGAGTCCGAACTCCTCTAGAATTGATGTATATCAAAGCTCTTCATCGACCAACGCTTGCTTCCTCTGAACTTCAACTATTAAATCTCAATAAATAACCACATCATGGCAACGGACACCTCTCTTCATAACAAACTCCATATGGTCCCGAGCGGCCCACTACCAGATGATTACGACCGTCACTATCAATCTGCTACAAGCTCCATCTATAAAAAGAGATCCTTCAGATACGTTTTCTCTAAGCTCTCTTCTTCTTTCTAAAACTCTGTTGAATTTTTGCCTGAGCACTCCATTTCTATTGGTCAGAAGAGCTGATTTGATCATCGGAGGGTCCTACCAGAGCCACCACTACCGATTTTGGATGGAACTTTATTTTGCAAGTCACCAACGATGACCTCTTCCTCCTCAACTTCAGCTTGATCCAACGTCGATTAGATTCTGCACCAACATTAGTAATTTAATAATCTATACTCAAATACTTTTGTTATCATCAAAATCAATCTATGGTCAATAAATAAGGATCGAAGAAAAGGGATGGCCTTTCTATTGAAATTCTAGCAAATCCTAGGATGTGGAAAGAAGGAAGAGAACAAGAAAGGAAGAGAGATTTTAGGGAGAAAAGGCTTGTATTGATTCTATGCTTAGTTTACAAAACTCAGTACAGAGTATATATACCTAGTCAAATAAGATCTAACCTAAAAAACTCTCCTAGCTAACCTAATATGATGCACTCCTCGAGCTCATGTACACCCATATCTCCCATGCACACATCCATTTGACAAATTTCAATCCAATCCATAGGTTAGCCTTCTTAGGACCTTACAAACCAAGGCCCTGAGTTTCTAGAATTAAACCCAATCCCAGGCTAGAACAAAAATCATGTTCTGTTCTGTTCACAACTTAAGTCAGCTCAGTCAGTAGTCAGACCGACTCAACGGTGATGTCTCCTACGAGAGCCTGAATCATCACTCTCTGTTCTGCTGCTCGAGCCAACTCTCTTAGGGTTTGAGCTAGTTTAGCTTCTACTTGGGTTGACTCTAGCACGAATCAAATCAGTGCTTCCAGCATATTAGCCTAATATATTTTTTGGACTTCTGCTCGAGCCAGCTCTCTCAAGATTCAGGCTGGCTCTTCTTCAGCTCGGACTAGCTCTTCTGATAGGATCCATGCCAGCTCTTCTAAAATATTTATCGAAGCTTTTTGATGGTTGATTCCATTCGCTCCTTGGTCTCTTTTCACCTGCTTCCAAGGCTTGAGAGCACCATACCTAAGCTCATAATCTTCATCTTTGTGCTCCCAAGTTCTTGTGAACTCAGCTCTATCCAACAACCCCATCAATACCATGCAATTGTAAAAGCTATTCCATGGAAGTACCTTTATGAGCACATCAACTGAATTTTCCTTGGTGTGAACCTTCATTAGCTCCACTTCACCATCCTCCACTAGCTCTCTGATTCTATGGTATTTGATATCAATGTGCTTGATCCTCACATGATATACAGAGTTATGTGCGAGCAACAAAGCACTCTGACTGTTACAATGCATTCTGATTACATCCTGTGGGAATCCCATCTCTAGCGCCAAGCCCTTCAACCATAGAGCTTCCTTCGTTGCCTCTATGATGCCAATGTACTTTGCTTCAGTAGTGGATAAAGCCGTAATTGGCTGCAAGCAAGATCTCCATAATCTATAGTCGAATACAAAACCTATAGTCGAGCATCGAGTATCCACATCTTCATCAAAATCTGCATTCATAAATCCCTCTATTAGCCCTTGAGCTTTCTTAGATATGTTAGGATGTTTCCTAGTATCTTTCCACTGACCATAGCAGATGCCGATCCCAACTGAACCTGCTAAGTATCTGAAGATACCCTTCAGTACTTCTTTTCAGACTGTGCCATAAACCTACTCACTTGACTCACTGCATGAGCTAAATTTGGCCTATAATATATCTTAGAGTACATAATACTTTCCACATCAGAAGCATATGAAATCTTTTCCATCTCCTAAATTTTCATCTTAGTCTATGGTGACATGGTCTTAGAGAGTCTGACATATCCAGCTAGTAGCAGCTCAGTCGATTTGGCCTCCATTCCAAATCTCTCCAAGACCTTCTTGATATATCTTTCTTGAGATAGATGCAGCAGCCTCTTGATTCTGTCTCTGATGATTTCCATACCAAGAATCTTCTTTGCAGGCCCAAAATTCTTCATCTCAAACTCCCAAGATAGAGCTCCTTTCAACTCCTGCACAACTTCCTTACTCTTGCATGCTATCAGCATGTCATCTATATACAAGAGTAAGTATAATCAAGATCTATCTTTCAAAGATCTCATATATACACATGGGTCATGATCGCATCTAGAAAGTCCAATACTTCTCATATAAGTGTCAAACCATTTGTACCACTATCTAGGAGACTGCTTCAATCCATACAGTGATTTCTTTAGTAAACAAACCTCTCTCTCTGACTTAGGCTCCCTAAAGTCCTATGGCTGCTCTATGTATATGTTCTTCTCTAAATTTCCATGGAGAAATTCTATCTCAACATCCATTTGCTCCTGTTCCAAATCATGAGCAGCAACTATGCTCAACATCACCCTGATGGACGTATGTTTTACAATCGAAGAGAAGACTTCCAAGTAATCAATCCCTTCTCTTTGTGAGTACCCTTTGGCTACCAGCCTAGCCTTATATCTCACTCCACCTTACTCTGAAGGTGCCTCTTTTTTGGTGAAAATCCATTTGGAGCCAATGGGTCAAGCATCATCTGGTAGATCCACCAGCTGCTATGTTTGATTTTTCTTGAGAGACTCCATCTCCTCCATCATGGCCTACATCCATGACTCTTGATCCAAACTCTCTATGGCCTCCTCGAAGCTCTTTGGATCTCCATTGGCAGTGATGAGCGCATAAGAGATAGTCTCATCAATACTATATTACACCGATTTGCCAATAGTGCACTTCGACTTGTACAGTGCCACTCTCCTTCCAGTATCCTGCAAGTTTACTGCCTATGGCTATCTCTGCACTTCTTTCAAGATAGATCACTCTCCATGCTGGTCCTCCATAGGTATATCACCATGCCTGCTTAACTCTACCTCAAACTTAATATGATCCGAGGTTGATATTGAGGACAAATCACCTATATCCGAGAGCTTTCCCATGCTATCCTATGTTGTCTTCACAACTCTATTTGCACTTTCCAACTTCAAGACAATGCTCTTTTCATCAAATATCACATTTTGAATGACAACACACCTCTGAGAATGTGAATCCCATAGCAAGAAACCCTTCACACCTCATGAAAATCCGATGAATATCATCTTCTGTGACTTTGGGTCTAACTTACTTCTATCGATTTCTTCTACCAAAGCATGTGCAGGACAGTCGAACATCTTTAGATGGCCAAGCTCCACCTTCTTCCCACTCTAAATAGCCTCTGAAAGTCCTCCATTCAATTTTCTATGAGAAGATATGTTAACAAGAAAATATGCATAAATAAGAGCATCACCCCAAAATGATTTGGGTAGTGATGCCTGCAGCCTCAAGCTTTTGATCTTCTCTATCAGTGTTTGATTCATCCTCTCCACGATACTGTTCTACTGAGAGGTCATCCTCACTATGTAATGATATTTTATTCTATTTTCCTCATAGTATCTCCTGAATACTAGGATGACGTATTCCCTTCTATTATCTGCCCTCAAATACTTCACTGGCTGTCCTATCTCCTTCTCCATCTTAGCTTTGCAGATTTAATTGAACAGAAATATCTGATTTTTTTCTCATCAGATAGATCCATACCTTCTTAGAGAAATCATCTATGAAGGTGATAAAATATCTCGCTCCATCTCGAGATGCAATAGATGTCGATCCCCATACATCTGAATGAACAAGCTCCAAAATAGCTTTACTCTACTTGGTACTGCTGGCAAAAGTAATTCTATATTGTTTGTTGTAGATAGGAGGCTCACATAGGTCATCTTCTTTCTTTCTGACTATTAGAATCAGACCACTTCTACTCAACTCTGTGAGCCCCCTATCACTCAAATGATCCATATGATAGTACCACAGCTTATAGGCTAGCTGTTTCTCCAGTGCTGCTATAGACACCTCCGCACTATCAGTGATCACTGAGCCCTCCATCCTATATAGGTTGTTGCTCAGTCTTCTTTCTTTCATCACCACCTTTGCACCCTTGAAAATTCTCAAACACCCACTGCCTGGTTAACAACTAAAAGCATATCACTATTCTTTTAAGTAACCTAGGGATATCAGGTTCTTCTTTAGTTCTGGCACATATTTCACATTGGTGAGTGTCCACATGAGTCCATCATACATCCTTACTCTTATTGTACCAACACTAGCAACTTTACATGAGTGATCATCTCCAAGACTTACACTCCCTCCATCGAATCTTTTATAAGATGAGAACCACTCTCGATGTGCAGTGTAATGATGAAAACATGCTGAATTCAGTGTCCAGTGATTGTCCAACTCTATTACTTTATCTAATACTATCGGTATGTCTTCTCTATTATCTTCAGATGATAGTGAAGGAAAATCTTAATTTTTCGGATAAGGTTCGTTCAGATCTGATTGGATCAAGAGATATATTTCAAAATTTTTTCTCTTTGATTCTAATCAGATCTGAGATATTTTAGATCTAATTCTTATTATTTTAATAATAAAATAAAATCTAAATAAATTAAATTTAATTTAATTTATCTTGATGTAGGATAATCCTATTATCCGTTGATGATCTTGTAAACAGTGGAAGGTTCTGGATCTAGCCACGTAAGTGCCTGGCCTCTATCGGTATCCACTCAGGCTGAATCTGGAGATCCAATTCTTCTCTATCACATCTCCAAAAATTAGATCTAGATCTGATCTGGAGAATCTTCAAAATACCTTTTGAAGATCCGCAGTTGTCCTTTACAGTAGTGCAGCCTTCTAGCTTTTAGTCGTCTTTCTTCCATCTGGATTGCACCAACCAAAAATCCAAAATACTTTTGGACGTGGAGAGGAGAGGGAGAAGATGCTTTGGCATGGAGGAGGAGGAGGGAGGCAGTCTTGGGGCGTGGAGAATTGTGTTGATCTTTGAGTTGGGCGCAGGGTCTTATTTATAGACTAAGCGTAATCCAATTTCTTTTCTTTCCAATCAATCACAACCCTTTATAAAATCAGATCTAAATCTGATTGATAGGAATAGAGTCTCCTAGATTTCTCCTTAGATGGCACCTAAGACCAGTCAAACTTGGTTCTTAAGAGAAGTCTAATCGAAATCCAAAAAGGAGATGGAGTCCCTATCCAACAAGGACTCATGGGCGTCTCCAGCTTGGGCGCACGCCAAGGGTGGCGTACGCCCTCCTCCTTGCCAAGTTCTGATAGGAGGATAGGCCCCCACCAGCTCTCCAATAGGTGCATGACACATGGACAGAAGTTAAAGTGTCAATAGTCAACATTTGACCAGTCAAAGGTCAACTTTTGACCAAAGTCAAAGGATGAGAAATGGTAGGTGACCAAAAATGGTAGGTATTATCCTACAAAATAAGACAACCCTTTTCTGATCTAGACAGACTCTAGTCAGATCAGATGAAGGCCTCTGAATGAGTACAAACTCCTTTGGCTCAGCCAGGATAACTATTTATGATAGTAAAAGAAGAACGTTAGGTTCAATCGAGTGCCAGCATGATTTTCTTGAATCTAATTGAATCTCATTCAGATCAATTGAACTAGATCAGTTCAATTGATGATCACCAGATTCAAACCCTTATTTGTATAACTCAGTTAGGTTCAGTTCTGTATGGTAATGGAATATGTCATGATCTCTATCATTGACATCATCGAAACTTCTTTCGATGGACTAGAACTCTTCTGATTCGAACAGCTAGAATGATCGATCATCTAAATCATTCTAATTGCTCTCAAAATCCACCAGTGACACCTAGCAGTATATGGTGGCAATCCATCAGAGCTGAATGCGAACCTCTTGGTGCAGCTACTTGTGTGATTAAGTTCTTCTATCTTGAGCCCCGATCAGATTAGGGTTAAGGTGAACTCGTCAAACCCTAGTTTCTGTCATATGATGTAATCATTCGATTCAAGTCCAATGTGAAAACCTAAATAGAAACTCTTTCTATTATTTCACTCTGCCATGGCCATGGGCTTCTGGACTTGATTCTCATGATCATCATAGGGCTGCTCCTCTACCACCGAGGTAGATAGATTCCATCTTGATGCAATCCAGTTTCTACAATGAACATGCTATAGCCAACATACACCTCAGGATTTCCATGTGGCTAGGAGATCGAGTAATGGTGTAGTCAAACTATAACACCCTCAAGGTGAACTGTCCGATGCACCTCAGGTCAAAGAATCAAGACACACTACTGCAGCATCGAGTCAGTCATTGACGAGAGAAGGTAGACTTTCCTAATGACTACTCGAGGTGGTCACGCTCAGTGCCCTCATTCTCTAACGAGTACCTGTACTCTCGCTCCAGTGTCTCCACACCGTAGACTCAAGACTCATCTACTAAAGAGAAGCGATTGTACACCAACCTTCTAGGATCAATCACCATCCTCGTGATGATCCTATGGTCAGGGAGCATTTTATGAGTTAATAATGATTATTCATGTCTTAAATTTTCAACTCTTGAAAATATGAATTATCATTACCATTAACTCAAAGGATGTATCACAGACACTAAATACACATATGTGATAAAGAAAATAACCCATTTTATTGATTATAGTCAAAATTATAATTTTGCCCCTAGAAGTGTATTACAAGTGTCAGCCAATTCTGGCTTCTAGGGCACATATATCTAACAATCTCCCACTTGTCCTAAAGCCAATTGGCTACAAGTCTAAGTCCCATCTTCTCAAGGTGGGCTTCGATCTTTTGTTGGCCCAACGGCTTTGTAAGTGGGTCTGCCGCATTATCTGCGGAGTTGACTCTCTTGACCTCGACGTAATCCTTTAACGCAAGGTAACTCGCGGATGAGGTGTATCGCGGCCAATAGCTTGGACTTCTGTGGAGACCTCGGTCCTTAGCAGGGGCTATGGCGCCATTGTTGTTGCAAGTATAGAGGAAATGACATCTAATGGCATTACTCAGATTTCTGTCGTAAACTTCTTATACCAGAATGCTTCCTTTGCAGCCTCTGATGCAGCAATATATTCTGCTTCCATGGTAGAATCTGCTGTCATAGTTTGTTTGAAACTCTTCCAGCTGACAGCACCACCATTGCACAGAATTAGACTCCCAGATGTTGACTTTCGATCATCTATATCGGACAAGAAATCTGAGTCTGTGTATCCTGGACATGGAGTTCTCCATTACCAAAAACCAACATCATATCCTTAGTTCTTCTCAAGTACTTAAGGATATACTTCATAGAAGTCCAGTGCTCTTCACCTGGATTTGACTGATATCTACTTGTGACACTCACAGCATGGGCTATATCAGGTCGTGTACATAGCATGGCATACATGAGGCTCCCAATTGCAGATGCATAAGGATCTTGCTCCATGCATCTATTTTCTCAGGTTGCTAGGGCACATTCTCTTCTTAGAAAGATGAATACCATGTCTGAAATGGTATTAAATCACCCTCTTAGAGTTTTTCCATACTAAACCTCTTTAGTACTTCCTTATGTATATATTTTGTAAAAATCCTAGCATCCTATTCGGTCTATCTCTATAGACCTTAATTCTTAGAATAAAGGATGCTTCACCTAGGTGTTCAATGGAGAATTCCTTGGACAACCATATTTTGACTGTCGTCATCATGGAATGTCATTCTCAATAAGGAGGAATGTCAACCAGTACAATACGAGAAGCATAGCGCTCCCCACTAACCTTTTTGAGACACAATGGTTTCTTTTCATTTTGATGAACCAAACATTTTGATCACATCATTGAAATGAGTGTTCCAGCTCTGAGATGCTTGCTTAAGTCTATATAGACCTTTGCAGCTTGAAAACTGTGATAGCTATCACGGATGTGAAACCTAGCGAATTATTCCATATAGATATCTTCCTCAAGATAATCCATTCAAGAATGTTGTTTCCACTCAATATTGCCCATATTTCATAATCAAAATAGGCCTGAAACAGCAAGCATATGTGGGATGGATTTTAGCATAGCCACTGGAGAAAAGTATCCTGATAGTGGTCAAGGTGTGTCTGTTCATTGACATATAAACCCTTTGCCCAATAGTCTAAGCCTGAATGTCTCCACATCGCATACTAACACCAATCTTTCTCTGAAGATCCATTATCCCCAATTAGATCTATATTTCTTTCTGGTGATCTACCAAGGCACAGACTTGGTTTGAAGTGCATCGAGTTCAATTTTTGACTGCATCTGCCTCTACTATTTTCTTCAGAGTTGATAATCTGAACCATCCGTCATTGTAGGCTTTTGGGATATCACCCCATGACGCCCATTATCCTACGAGAACATATCATTTCTTAACGTCCTTCTGAATAAATCCTAAGTATCTCTTTAGGGGACGAAAAACTTTTCCGATTACTAAGTCGGGAGGAGGTAGTCGGTTCTTCATTGGCTCAAACTGATTTTGGTCCAAGTATGCTACTTAGCCTCGTGTTTCCTTGTGAGACCTTTCTCATCAAGCTTAATCTGTCTTCCAATGCCACTATTTGAATAACATTTTTTAAAGAAATGGTATCGCTCACAATCACATTTATGGGTCTCTGAATGTAGAAATTATCCTATGACTTTAGGATATCCTATGAATAGCTCTGAAGACAGCTAAAACCTAACTTGTCCGTTGTTGTCTTTTTGACATACCGGATAACCCAAATCTGCAGATACGTCAGACTTGGGTTTCTTACACATGCCCATAACTCATATGTGTGGTAAGACGGTCCTGAGAAAACCTATCAATAGATAAATTAAGAGTTAACAATGAATATCTCAACAGAAAATCAGGAAAGGTTTGTGAAGCTCATCATCGTATTGAACCTTATCTAATAGGATCTGATTCTCCATTTGAAACTCCATTGAGTGAGTGTATCTTGATGGAGTCCATTGAGAGAACTTGCCATTGCTTTCCTCTGTATATAGATAGTCTAGGAATTCCGGCTAAGGTATTCACCTCCTCGATCTGATCGAAGAACCTTAATGGGTTTTCCAGTTTGTTTTTCTACTTCATGTCTGAATTCTTTGAACTTTTCAAAAGCTTCAGACTTGTGTCTCATAAGATACACATACCCATACCTAGACAGATCATCGGTAAAGGTAATGAAGTAGACAAAATTGCCTCTAGCCGGCACATCAAATGGGCCGCACACATCAGTATGTACTAGGGCAAGGAGATCTGTGGCCCTCTCCCCATGTCCAACAAAAGGGAGTTTAGTCATTTTGCCTTGAAGACAAGATTCACAAGTTGGATATGACTCGAAAGTCAATGGACTCAATAGCCCATTTTTCTCCAATTTGTTGATCCTATCTTCTGCTATATGACCTAATCTCAGGTGCCATAGATATCTATCGTTTGGACTATCCCTAGGTCGTTTGGCATTCACGTTTTGCTCGATAGTTAGAACAGGTACATCAATATGTAGCTGATAAAGACCATTAATAAGGAAACCATTTGCAATTTTATTTCTTTCATAAAGAATGTTACAATGGTCCTTAAAGAAGGTAATCACATAACCTTCTTGTGCTAAGCATGAAACAGAAATCAAATTCCTGCTAGCTGCAGGCACATAATAACAGTCTTTCAAAACTAAGTCTAAACCAGATGGTAATCGAAGAGGGTATGTTCCCACGGCTACTGCAGCAACTCTTGCTCCATTACCGATGCGTAGGATCATGTCTCCATCCCTCAGCCTCCTGCTATCCTCAAGACCCTGCATGGAAGTGCACAGATGAGCACTAGAACCAGAGTCAAGCACCCAACTGGATGCAGAAGAAACCGTAAGGTTAGACTCAATAACGAGCATACCTCCAGAAGGACCTTCCTTCTTGTTCTTCAGGGTGGCCAGGTAAGTAGGGCAGTTCCGCTTCCAATGGCCGTCGCTGTTGCAATGGAAACACTTTCCTTTGACATCGGCCTTCTTCTTCGGCTTCTGCCTTCTTCTTCTTTGATCCTTCCACCTTTTGCTTTTTCACAGACTTCTTTTTCTTTCCATAAGACTTTCTTTTGGAAGAAGTCCGTTCCATAGCAAGAACTGAGCCTTTAGAACCTTTCATAGAAAGCTCAGCGGTAACCAGCATATTCATTAATTCGGCCAAGGAATTTTGAAGTTTATGCATGTGGTAATTCATGATGAATTGCCCATATGCATCAGTCAAGGATTGCAGAATAATATCGTTCTGCAGATCCAAGTCTAACTTCACACCGAGCTTCTCAAGCTCTTCCATGTCCTTGATCATTGTCAGACAGTGATCTTGGACTGACTGCCCATCACGCATCTTAGCCTTAAAAAGTCATTTCGTGACTTGATACTTTGGCTGCGCGACTCTGTTCACCAAACATCTCCTGCAGGTGAGCCAACATTTGGCGAGCAGTCCCGATATCTTCATGTTGGCGCTGGAGCTCATCAGACATCGAGCCCAACATGTAATATCTGGCCTTATTATCTTCGTCTATCCATTTTTTCCAGAGACGCTCTCTGTTCAGTGGATGGACGGGCTGGTAAGGTGGGAGGGTCCTGGTCCAATACATGGGTTAACTTCTCGAAACCCAAAATAATTTTGTAGTTCCTGAGCCAATCTTTATAATTGGGTCCAGGTCAGTCTATGTGTGTCCAGGATACGTGCCAATGGGTTGGACGCAGACATTTTTCCTGTAGAGAGTCAAAGATTCTAGTTAGATACTGTAATTATTGACTTGACCAATTTATTTAGGGAAATTTTATTTTTAAACAAATTAGCTCCCACTATTTTCTCGGATCCCTACACTCCCTCTGTAGAGATGCAAAAATCTCCATGATTAATGATTTCTAGTGGGTGGTGCGGTCTCACCAACTGACTCATCACCTCACCTAACAGTTATTGGTGATGGGTTAGCCAATGAGTGAACAACTCTTGTTCAATGATTCTCTAATCATGGTGCACCCAAACTTGGTCTCTAATTCATGAATCTCACCGTATCCGGAAATATTGATCCACTCCTTAGTTAAGTCAGACCCACCATTTGCATAGACTGGATTCCTAATTGAGTCTCTCACCGTATCCAAAATATTGAGCCCAACTCATCCTCCAGCCCATAGCATCCAATGCCTAATAGACATGGTTGCATCTTTTCCGGTGCAACTGAGCCACTGTATCCAGCCGAGAACAATCAACCCCGGGAAGGGCCCGCACATCTACAATGGTGGAAGACCTCAGACTTAATCTTTTCTTAGGGAGAATTGATTAGGTCTCATTAAACTAGACTTGGCTCATAGTCATAACAATTATGACTAACCTAGTGGCATGGGTTAGCTCGGATTATTGACCACCTCAGATCAGAACTGTGTCAACAGATATGGCCAGGTAAGTGAGACCGGTGGAAGGAATATGCCATTAACTCGTACAAGAATGCATTCAGGTCGAGTAGCTTCCAATTAAAAATCCAGTCGGTCGTATGTGCCAAACTTACCTTAGACACCAAATTGTTGAGCCAGAACCAATTGGGTTAGCCTACAATCCAGACTCTAACCTCTGAGCCTAATTAGGTCTTGCTTGATCGTGACTCGATCTTGACCCAGACTTAATCCTATTAGGCTGGTCAATTTAAGCATTGTTGATCCCATCTAACCAACTCTTGATTCGGTTTGATCAACCGCTTAGACCTAATTGAGCTACCCAAGCCCGAACCCAGTATTATGAATATGTCTTAGATCTGAAAATTCTCAATTTTAGACCTAATTAATATTTCCATAATCTTAATTCTTAATTAAGTAGGGTTCATAAACAAAATATGCACAATAAATCCTAGGGTTTCAGGATCTAGGGTTTTGCAGAAAGTAAGTTTTGGATTTCTGATTAAGGACGAACATGCGCAGCACCCCTACACATCATAAGAACACCCCATCGAATGGGAAGAGAGGGCCTTTAAACCCTTCTTCGTTCTTATGACCGGACGGCCAAGAGGAACGCCTTAATCAGGAACATGCAATACTACAAAATAGTTTTAGATCTATATCATATATCTCATATACAAATTAGATCTAATCATGGCATATTTTGCATACATCTCATGTATCGAATCATGCATATTTTCAGATCTAAATTATCTCATAATAATCTAAAAAATTAGATTTAAATTGATCTAATCAAAATAAATTCTAATCTAGACAATTATGTAGAACTATTCTACAACTAGTCTAGACATGCATCAATCATATCTCATATGATGTTTAAAATTAAATAATTTTTATTTACTATTTTTTAGATGTTATTATAATAATTATAATATCAAAAAATAGTAAATAAATAGATCTAAAATATGATTTAATCAGAATTAAATCAAAACATGCAAGACTATTCTATAGAACTATTCTATTTTAGAACTAGTCATGCATATTTTCTAATCTTAGATCCAAATCATTTAATTTTAATTTTTTCTGATTTTAGATCTGATCACATCTCATGTGACATCTAAAATCACTTATTTTTTAATTAAAATAAATTTAAAATTAGATCTAAATACTTTTAGAACCTTGGCTCTGATACCAGTTGAAGGAAAATCCTGATTTTCCCGGATCCAGGTTCGTTCAGATCTGATCAGATCAAGAGATATATTTCAAAAATTTTTCTTTTGATCTAATCAGATCTTGATATTTTAGATCTGAATTCTTATTATTTTAATAAATAAAATAAAATTAAATAAATTAAATCAAATTTAATTTACCTTGATTTGGGTAATCCTATTACCCGTTGATGATCCTGTAAGCAGCGGAAGGTTCTGGATCTAGCCACGCAAGTGCCTGGCCTCTACCGGTATCCACTCAGGCTTGGATCTAGAGATCCTCTTCTTCTCTATCACATCTCCAAAAATTAGATCTGGATCTGATCTGGAGGATCTTCAAAACTCTTTTGAAGATCAGCAGTCGTCCTTTGCAGCAGCGCAGCCTTCTAGCTTTCAGTCGCCTTTCTCTTGATCTGATCGCACCAACCAAAAATCCAAAACTCCTTTTGGACGTGGAGAGGAGAGGGAGAAGATGGCTTTGGCATGGAGGAAGGAGGGGAGAGGCAGCCTTGGGGCATGGGAAAGAATTGTTTGAATCTTTGAGTTGGGCGCAGGGTCTTATTTATAGACTAAGCTGTGATCCAACTCCTCTTCTTCCCAACCAATCACAACCCTTTGTGAAATCAGATCTAAATCTGATTGGTGGAATAGAGTCCCCTGGATTCCTCCTTAGAGGGTGCCTAAGACCAGTCAAAGTT
Organism: Cocos nucifera; assembly: GCA_006176705.1. Classification (NCBI taxonomy): domain Eukaryota; kingdom Viridiplantae; phylum Streptophyta; class Magnoliopsida; order Arecales; family Arecaceae; genus Cocos; species Cocos nucifera. Next base: position 257,983 of record QRFJ01000315.1, read on the forward strand.
GGTTCTTAGGAGAACTCTAATTGGAATCCAAAAAGGAGATGGAGTCCCTTGTCCAACAAGGACTCCTAGGCGCCTCCAACTTGGGCACACGCCAAGGGTGGCGTGCGCCCTCCTCCTTGCCAGGTTCTGGCAGGGGGACAAGGCCCCCACCAGCTCTCCAATAGGTGCATGACATGTGGTCAAAAGTCAAAGTATCAATGGTCAACATTTGACCAGTCAAAGGTCAGACTTTTGACCAAAGTCAAAGAACAAGAAATGGCAGGTGACCAAAAATGGCAGGTAATGTCTTACAAAATAAGACAACCTTTTCTGACTTGGACAACCTCCAGTCAGACCAAGTATGAAGGCCTCTGATTGAGCACAAACTCCTTTGGCTCAGTCAGGACAACTTATTTATGATAGTAAAAGAAGAACGTTAGGTTCAATCGAGTGCTAGCACGATTTTCTTGAACCTAATTGAATCTCATTCAGATCAATTGAACTAGATCAGTTCAATTGATGATCACCAGATTCAAACCCTTGTTTGTGTGACCCAGTTAGGTTCAGTTCTGTATGGTAATGGGATATGTCATGATCTCTATCATCGACATCATCGAAACTCCTTTCGATGGATCAGAACTCTTCTGATTCGAACAGCTAGAATGATCGATCATCTAAATCATTCTAATTGCTCCCAAAATCCACCAGTGACACCTAGCAGTATATGGTGGCAACCCATCAGAGCTGAATGCGAACCTCTTGGTGCAGCTACCTGTGTGATTAAGTTCTTCTATCTTGAGCCCCGATCAGATTAGGGTTAAGGTGAACTCGTCAAACCCTAGTCTCTGTCATATGATGTAATCATTCGATTCGAAGTCCAATGTGAAAATCTAAATAGAAACTCTTTCTATTATTTCACTCTGCCATGGCCATGGGCTTCTGGACTTGATTCTCATGATCATCATAGGGCTGCTCCTCTACCACCGAGGTAGATAGATTCCATCTTGATGCAATCCAGTTCCTACAATGAACATGCTATAGCCAACATACACCTCAGGGTTCCATATGGCTAGGAGACCGAGTAATGGTGTAGTCAAACTATAACACCCTCAAGGTGAACTGCCGATGCACCTCAGGTCAAAGAACCAGACACACTACTGCAGCATCGAGTCAGTCATTGACGAGAAGGTAGACTTCCTAATGACTACTCGAGGTGGTCACGCTCAGTGCCCTCATTCTCTAACGAGTACCTGTACTCTCGCTCCGGTGTCTCCACACCATAGACTCAAGACTCATCTACTAAAGAGAAGTGATTGTACACCAACCTTCCGAATCAATCACCATCCTCGTGATGATCCTATGGTTGGAAGCATTTTATAAGTTAATAATGATTATTCATGTCTTAAATTTTCAACTCTTGAAAATATGAATTATCATTACCATTAACTCAAAGGATGTATCACAGACACTAAATACACATATGTGATAGAAAATAATCCATTTTATTTATTATAGTCAAAATTATAATTTTGCCCCTAGAAGTGTATTATAAGTGTCAGCCAATTCTGGCTTCTAGGGCATATATATCTAACAGATAGAGCACCACTCCCACTAGTCGATCCACTCTTAGAAGTGCTCTTTCCCTTTTCATTCTTCAAAAGTGGATAATCTCTTCTAATATGATCGGATTGATGACACTTATAGTATCTCCAAGTCTTCTAATTTCCTCAAGATTTTGATCTATCCTTAGATTTATCTCAAGTCCTCTCCTTAGGCCTTCCTTGCCTCTCATTCAGAGAAAGCATCTTGAATTAGGATTTTCTCTAACTAGCCTCTCTCATTGCTCATTGGACCTAAGAACTCCAACTACTTTCTCGAAGTTTAATATTTTTTTCCATACATCAGAATAGTAATGAGACCATCATATGCTGGTGGCAGCAAACACAATAATAGGAGAGCTCTATCCTCCTCATCAATCTTTACATCAAGGCTCATAACATCTGAGCAAATTTGATTGAACTTTTGGATGTGGAAAACTAGGTCTCCTCCTTCGGACATCCACAAACCATACAGCTGCTTCTTCAACCATAGCTTATTTGTCATGTTCTTGTCCATATACGTGTTCTCCAGTTTCTACCAAAGCCCCTTCGATGTGGTTTTCATATTAATCTTCGATAAAACCTCATCAGCAATGCACATATCGTACTGAAGGCTATCTCTTAAAGTTTCTTTCATTCTTCAATAGAAATTTTTTTCGATCTTTCATGAGTCAAGACCCTGTAGATCCTATTCTACACCCATAGATCCTTCATCCTTTGCTGCCAAAGGCTAAAGTTACCCTTGCCATCAAACTTTCCAAAGTCCATCTTGATGATATTCGATGCCATCCAAACCAAATTTCAATAACCAAACATAAAAGAGAATAAATAATGTTCAAAAAAATTTGTTCAGCACCTTACCACAACACCAGATGAAGCTTTTGACCTTCTCTCCACTAGATCTAATACCAGGGCTCTGATACCAATTATTATTCCAAATGGCTACTCTGATACCAATCTATTGGGAGCAATCCTTACTACTCAATGATTGTAGAAACAGCAACAAGGATCTAAGAAAAAGAATGGCCTTTCTGTTGAAACCCTAGCAAACCCTAGGGCATGGAGAAAAGGAAGAGAATGAGAGAGGAAGAGAGATTTTAGGAAGAAAAGGCTTGTATTGATTCTGTGCTTAATTTACAAAACTCAGTATAGAGTATATATACCTAGTCAAATAAGACTTAATCTAAAAAACTTTCCTAGCTAACCTAACAATGATGCACTCTCCGAGCCCATGTACACCCATGTCTCCCATGCACACATCCATTAGACAAATCCCAATCCAATCCATAGGTTAGCCCGCTTAGGATCTTACAAACAAAGGCCCTAAGTTTCTAGGATTAAACCCAATCCCAGGCCAGAACAGAAATCATGTTCTATTCTTTTCACAGCTCGAGTCAGCTCGGTCAATAGTCGGGTCGGCTCGACAGTGATGTCTTCTATGAGAGTCCGAATCACCACTCTCTATTCTACTGCTCGGACCGGCTCTATCAGGGTTTGAGCCGACATGGCTTCTACTCGGACTGGCTTTAGCACGAATCAAGCCAGCTCTTTTAGTGTATCAGTCTGATACACTTTCTAGACTTCTACTCAAGCCAGCTCTCTCAGGATTTGGGCTAGCTCTTCTTCAGCTTGGGCTGGCTCTTCTGACAGGATCCAAGCCAGCTCTTTTGAAATATTTGCTGAAGCTTTTTGATGGTTAATTACATTCACTCCTTGCTCTCTTTCCACCTGCTTCCAAGGCTTGAGAGCACCATACCTGAGCTCACATCTCTAACACGTGGAACTCTAGTATAAAGGTGCCCAATCTCTTGGTCAACCAGTCAAGAATCAATCCAATTAATAGCCAAAATTAATTTTACCAAAATTGGATCTAATTAGCCCAAATCAAAATCCAATTTGAATCTAGATGCTTGAGTTTGCAACATGTGCTAGCATGTTCAACCTGCAAACATGATCTAATCCAGTTAGACCCTTGATTAGTTTTCTTTGTGTGTGATCCATTGGATTCCATATCTAGCCAACAGTGGGTCTGGGTGCAATTTAACCTAATTTGGTTAGAACTCAACCAAACCAATTTAGGTCAAATTGAGTTGATCCAATTTGATCAATTAGAACACTTCCTAATTAATGATCAAATTAAACTCTTTAATTTGATCAAATCCATAAGATATGATTGACGTCTAGCAACATATCATGTCTGCCCAGAAAATATGAAATTTTAGTAGAAATACCAAAAAATATCCTTCAGTGGAAAGTTACCATGCAATAGGATCCTACGATCACCTTGCATCTAAAATATGATTCTGGTTATGAAAATATGTCAAACCCAATATCATATTCATATTTCTCTCAATCATATGATGATGATTCAGTTAATGAAATATTAGAAATTATTTTTAATTTTTCATTATGCTTTGATCAAAGACTTCCTGAATTATCATTTGATTGAAGCAAGAAGGATATGATCTCCTCTTACTAGGAATGATCGATTCCATGTTGACCTGCTCACAACCTCCATATATAATCCACCATATCCAAAACATCCCATATATGACTAAGTCATGAATGAGCATGAATCAAAATATGGATTCATGCATACAAGATTCTATGGTAGTCTCAGGTCAAAGGATTACATGCATAACTCCCTCTATGAGAATCATCTATTGACATGTAGATAAAATTCTATTAGATATTCTTAAGTTAGATCAATTTAGTGAACTCATTATCTAATGAGCACCCACATCCTTGTATTAACATCATACACAAGTGATTGTGAGATCAATCATCCTCTCTATCGAGCATACATAGGATGTACTAGTCTTATCAAAAATATTAATCCCCAACTCAATGTTACATCAATCAAAAATATTTAAAATTAGAATTTTAAGATTTTAGATCTCACTGCTATGATCTCATCATAACCCTAAAATCATAGCCCTAATTTATGGGGTTCATCATAATCTTAAAAATAAATAATTAAGACACGGCATATGATGAAATATAAATGCCTTTATTGATATGAAAATATTATTACATGAGTCTGAAAGATAAAAGAATAATCCATCAAAATACATATTTTGATTGACTTATAGAGCATATTCCTTTTAATCTTCCTCTTGTACTAAAGCCAATCATCCTTATATTTTAACCCCATATAATCAAGGTGGTGATCGAACTGCTGCTATGGTAGAGCCTTAGTAAACAGGTTTGTTATGTTGTTCTTTATATCTACTCGTTCAATGACAATATCTTGTCTCTCGATTATTTTATGAATGAGATGGAAGCATCTCAAAATATGCTTGGATTTATGATGAGATCTTAGTTCCTTTGCTTGAGCAACTACTCCAGTATTATCACAATAAAGTGGTACTGGGTTCTCAATCTCAGGAACAACATCCAATTCAGTGATGAACTTCTTCGTCCCGACTGCTTCCTTAATGGTTTTACTTGCAGCTATGTACTCTACCTCAGTGGTTGAGTCAGCTATAGTTGGCTGCTTGATACTCTTCCAACTCACTGCTCCACCATTCAAAGTAAAGATATATCCTGAAATAGATTTACTATCATCTAAATCTGATTGAAAACTAGAATCAGAATATTCTTCTAGTTTAAGATCAGATCCATCATATACTAGAAAAATATCCTTAGTCCTTCTCAAATACTTAAGAATATTTTTCACAGCTTTCTAATGATCTCTTCTGAATTAGCCTAAATTCTACTAGCTATGCCCAAGGTATAAGCAACATCAGGCTTGGTACATAACATGGCATACATTATTGATCCTACAACTGAAGCATAAGGAACAAAACTCATTCTATTTCTCTCTTTAGGTGTCTTAGGAGACATCTTTTTAGAGAGATGTATGTCCTGATTCATGGATAAGTAACCTCTTTTACTCCCATCCATATTGAACCTTTTTAGTATTAAGTCAATGTACCTAGACTGGGACAAGCTTAGCATCCTCTTCGATCTATCTCTATAGGTTTTTATTCTAAGTATATAGGATGCTTCTCCCAAGTCTTTCATGGAAAACTTATTTGATAGCCATAACTTGACCGATTACAATATTAGGATATCATTCCTAATGAGGAGTATGTCATCTACATACAGAACCAAGAAAACTATGGCACTCCTAATAGTCTTCTTGTATATACATGGTTCATCCACATTCTTGATGAAGCCAAACTCTTTGACTATAACAACAAAGCAGATGTTCCAACTCCTTAAAATTTATTTTAGTCCATAAATGGATTTTTTAAGCTTGTATACCTGATTTGATCTCTCACTTGAGAAAAATTTCTTTGGTTGTGACATGTAGACCTCCTCCTCAAGAAAACTATTAAGGAAGGTGGTTTTCACATCCATTTGTCATATTTCATAATCATGGTATGCTGCTATGGCAAGCATAATCTGAATAGATTTGAGCATGGCAACAGGTAAGAATATTTCATCATAATCTATACCTTGTTTCTACCTAAAATCTTTAGCCACCAATCTGGCTTTATAGGTTTCAACTTGTCCATCCACTCCAATCTTTTTCTTATAGATCCATTTGCACCTAATAGGGTTCATCTCCTCTGGTGCATCTACTAAAGTCCATACTTTATTGGTGTACATGGAGTCCATCTCGAATTGCACGACAGCCAACCATTTGTTAGAGTTTCTACTCATGACTGCTTTCGTATAGGTCAAAGGTTCATCATTCTCAATGACTTAGGCTCATTATTCTCAATAATAAACTCATACCTCATAGGTACATGTTGCACTCTATCAAACCTACAGATAGGAGTTATGTATTCAGGTTTTTCTATATTTATGTATTTATTTGGTTGAAAAATATCTATTTATTTTTTTTGAACTTCACTAAATTCAATGTTTCTCCCACTGTCTCTTTCTAGGATGAACTCTTTCTCTATAAAAGTGGCATGCCTACTTACAACTATCTTTTGTTTAGTAGAATGGTAGAATAGATATCCCATACTATCTTTAGGATATCCGATAAACAGACATCTATCTGATATAGCATTAAGCTTATATCTAAAATTTCTTTTCACATATGTCAGATAATCCCAAATCTTAAGATACTTAAGATTACATTTCTTTTCTCTCTGTATCTTATATGGAGTGCTAGATACAGTCTTCGAAGGTATCTTATTCAAGATGTATACTATGATCTCCAAGACATGACCCCAGAAGAAAATAGATAATTCTATGAAGCACATCATGGATCGTACCATATCCAATAAGGTACGATTTTTTCTTTCTGCCACACCATTTAACTGTGGTGTATAAGAAAGGGTCCATTCAAAAAAAAAAAAAATTATTTTAAGATTGTTTAGAAACTCACTGGATAAGTATTCTTCTTTCCGATCAGATCGAAGAATTTTTATACTCTTTTCAGTTTATTTCTCGATCATATTTTGATACTCTTTGAATTTATCAAAGGCTTCGAATTCATGTTTCATAAGATACATATATCCAAACATAAATAAATTATCAGTGAATGATACAAAATAAGAGTATCCTCCTCTGACTTGAGTTATCATAGGATCACATACATCTATATGTACAAGTCCTAATAACTCACTTATCCTTTCTCCATGTCCACTAAATGGAGTCTTAATTATTTTATCCATGAGACATGATTCACAAGTTTTTAATGATTCATAATCATAAGGATCAAAAAAATTTTCTTTATATAACTTGTTAATCCTGATCTCACTAATATGACCAAGTCGATAATGCCAAAGTAAAGTTTTGTTTATTTTATCTCTCTTACATTTTTTATTTTTATCAATATGAAAAATATTGTCATCCAAATATAGAGTCAATAAATCATTGTTAAAAATTCCATAGCATATTATTTCATTAGAATATTTAATCGAGCAACCAACATCAAAATTATAATCTTATTTTAATAACAAGGGTATAAATATAATATTTCTAATGATCTTAGGCATATAATAACAATTTGTCAGCTCTAAGATCTTTTTGGAAGATAATTTTAAAATATTTATCCCTACATCTTCTTCTTGGATAGACTCTCCTCTAGCACCATAGAGCTCGAAGTCATCTTTCTTCAAACTCCTAATTTTCTGCAGCCCCGACAAAGATTTGCATATATGAAAACCACAGCCGATATCCAATACCCAAGAGTTTAAAATCAAAGAATTCAATGATAATATTGTATGTATCTCATACATACCTTTTGGTGTATTACTTGCACCAGTCTTCATAGTTGCAAGGTAAGCCTTGCAATTCCTCTTCCAATGACCTACTTTGCCATAATAGAAGCATGTCATCTATTCGGAGGCCTTCTTTCCCTTCTTTTTATTTATGCCATCTTTAGGGTTTAGCCTCCTCTTTTAATCCTTTTTACTTACCTTCTTCTTGGAGATCCCATCTACAAGAAGAAGAGGAGTCTTATCCTTTTTTATATGGCTCTCTGCTGTTTTTAACATATTTAACAGCTCAGACAAGAAAGTATTCAGTTTGTTCATATGATAGTTTATGATAAACTAAGAAAATAATTTTAAAAATAATTGTAGGATTAGATCCTAACTCTCCATCCATGATAAAATCTAATTGGCCTAATTGATTGATCTGATCAATTACCATCAGAACATGGTCTTGCATGGATAATCCTTCTGCCATCTTGGCATGAAATAATTGCTTAGATATCTCATATCTAGCTATCCTATTCTACACTCCATAAATCTCTTTTAAATTGAGCAATATGGACTGAATATCCATGCCATCATGCTACCTCTATAATACATTACTCATGGAGGCAAGAATGATGCACTTGACAGTTAAAGAATCATTTTTTCATAGCTTATATGTGGATTTATCTTTCTCTATGGCATCTTCCCCTAACGGCTCAGGATCAGGGGCATCGAGGATATAAGAGAGTTTCTCCTGATTGAGTACTATCTTAAGATTTCTCAATTAGTCTATAGAATTAGAACCAGTCAACTTATTTGAATCCAAAATTGAATACAATGAAAGTGAAGAAGCCATTTAATCTACATGATAAAGAACATTACATAAGCAAATAACTCATGTTGACATACACAATTAAATTAGGACTTTAATTTAATGGTGTCTTCTACTATTTTATCGAATATCATATCCCTCTACTATGATAATCGAGAAATCCTAATTAGTTTTCTTAGTAGGATTGAAAACTTAATTCCTTATAAAAGATTTTGTGGTTGCACAATAAATCTTTTATAAGTTCAAAGGTAGGAAATTCTTTCCAATTGCATCTCATGCAATTCTCAATATAATCCTAGCCTCTAAAATATTAATAGCCTTGTATTAGTATAACAAACTATAATATCTTAGTTAAGCAGGATCCTTCATTTCTATACAGTCAAAATGGAATATAACTGCTCTTGTGGTTACATAACAAAATAGTATACCCAAAATGCTGTAAACATCCCAATGCACTAGAATAATATTACATCAGTCCTCATAATAGGTCTTATGATTGCACAACAAACCTAATATAGTTCGTGATATAATAATGAACTAGCATGAAAGAAGGCCTTAATATAGTGAATATAAGTCTAAGCAACCCAATCAAGAATTAAATTAATTTAATCGACCAGGTAAGTGGGAGAGAGATGGGGGTCCCTCCGTTGCTTTCCTTAAATATCAATATATTGGCCAGATCAGACAACGAAATCAATTATAAACTATGTTCTCTTTACCAATCATGAATCACTTTCCTAGACACCGATCGATCAATTAGATATCTAGATTGGTTCTGCTATCGGTTAATTACACTATGACTTAATATAATTTTATAGAGGGTTGTAACTATTCTCTAAGCATATTTTAATCAAAACACATTATATACATGAATTGATCATATCAATCATGACATACAATTTCATTCATACAAATTTATATTAGTATGTAATATTATTTTAGGACAACCATCATCACATAGTGAATATTCACCACTATGTCAAGACAACCTTATAGAATGATATACATCATAATCTAATTATGATTAATTAAATATTATCACATCATATTAATAACATGCTAACCATATCAAACATGATCATATCATATTTACAATATTGCCATTAATCTATAAGCATAACAACATATAATTTAACTTAATAAGGTTTGCTCTGATACCGTTATAGGATTTGGTGGTTAGAGCGAAATCATGGATTTCAAAGCAAATTGTATGAAATCAAAAAAAAATCCTAACCAAAGGACTATCTTATTAGGATTTAAATCATATAACATACATTATAATATAACATAAGATATAGAAACGTACCACTAATTGCTAAATCCTAATTCAACCTTGATCGCCAACGGCAATTCATTAGGGGTTTCACTAGGTGCCCACATGTTCACCCTCTAACGTTGAGTCATACGGAGACTTGATCAAGCCACTAGCACCTCTAGTAAATTTAATTAAAATTTTTATAATAAAAACTTTAATTTATTTGGATAGAATCTTTTTTAGCCTTTGTTGTCTTCCTCTTAGCCTATCCTTACTTTCTATTCTTCCTGTCTTTCTTTACTCTCTTCCTAAGTCCTTATCCTAAAATAGACCTTTTGTCCTTTAATAGTGTTAGATGTATGTCCTAGAAACTAGATTGGCTAATACTTGTAATACACTTCTAAGGATAATTTTATAATTTTAATTATAAATTAATAAAAAGATTATTTTCTATCATAGTATATATTCAAAGTGTCTATGATACATTCTTTGAGTTAATGGTAATGATAATTCATATTTTCAAGAGTTAAAAAATTTAAGATATAAATTTTTAAAATTAACTCATAAATTACTCCTGACCGTAGAATCATCATGAGAATAGTGATCGATCCAAAAGGTGATGTACAATCACTTTCTTAGGATAAATGAGTCTTAAGTCTATGGTGTGCAAACATCAGAGTGAGAGTATAGGTACTCATTAGAGAATGAGGGCACTGACCATGACCACCTCAAGCAGTCATAAGGGAGTCTACCTTCTCATCGAATACTGGCTCGATGCTGCAGTGGTGTGTCTGGTACTTTGACCTGAGGTGCATCAGTAATTTATCTTGAGGATGTTATAGTTTGACTATATCATAACTCGATCTTCTAGCCATTTGAAATTCTGTGGTGTATATTGGCTATAGCATGTTCATTGTAGAAATTGGATTGCACCAACAGAGAATCTATCTACCTCGGTAGAACTGGAGTAGCCCTATGATGATCATAAGATAGAGTCCACAAGCCCATAACCATGGCAGTGTGAAGATGATAGAAATAGTTTCTATTAGGATTTCATATCGGACTCGAATCGAATGATTAAATTATATGATGGATGTTAAATTTGATGAGTTCACCTTAACCCTAATCCTATCGGAGCTCAAGATAGAAGAACCTAATCACATAGATAACTGCACCGAGAGATTCATTTTTAGTTTTGATGGATTGCCATCATATACTACTAGGTATTACTGATGAATTTTGGGAGCAATTAGAATGATCTTAATGATCAATCATTCTAATTATATGAATCAGAAAAGTTCTGATCCATCGAAAAATATTTTGATGATGTCGATGATAGAGATCACGACATGTCTCATTACCATACGAAATTAAATCTAATTGGATTACACAAACAAGGGTTTAGATTTAGATGTGATCAATCGAGCTAACCCAGTTTCATTGATTTGGATTAGATTCAATTAGATTCAAGAAAATCGTACTAGCACATAATTGAGCCTAACTTTCTCATTCTATAGTCTTTCTGGTTCATCTCGGCTGAGCCAAATTGGTTTGGACTCATCAGAAAATCCTATATAAATTTATTCTTATCTAACTAGAGCTTGTCTAGGTTAGAAAAGAATTATCTTAATCCGTCAGATGGAAGTAAGATAATACCTACTAATTCCTATCGCCACCTATCATTTCCTGTCACTATCGGGACATAAGATGTCCCAATACAGGAAATAAGAGGTAGGGCATGCACCCCCTTTGGACATCTTATTAGGGTGCACACCCACTTGGACTTCATGCACAAAGATGTGCACATGCCCCAAGTTGGCATGCGCATATGGGGAAAAGAGATGGAGTCCCATACAGATGGGACTCTAAGGTTGCTTGATGGTTTTAAACTCTTAGGCGCCAAAGTGTTTGGGCCTATCCATCTATGGTGCCACCTATGGAAGATTCTAGGAGACTCTAATATAATTTGATCATGTGACATCACTCCACCAATCAAATTAAGATTTGTTTGAATCGAGCAATTTGATTGATCGAAGTAATGTGGCACTGCATGGTGCAGCAGGATCTATTTAAATCCTGTCTGCACCTAGGATTTTATAATTGTACCCATCCACCATGCCACAAGACTGCCCCTCCTCTCTTTCACACTTTCCTTTGGTCCTCTCTATCCCCTCTCCATGCCCAAAAAGTTGGGTGAATCCAGCAAGGAAATCAAGCTTTGGCACAAGGATTAGGAAGATATACGACGTGTTCGTGAGATGAGCGCGCTGCCTTCATCGCTTGTTTTGAAGGCTCGATGAATTAGATCTAGATCTAATTTTTAGTAATCAAATTTAGAAGGAGATCACATCTAGATCCTATCTGAGTGGACTCTGGTAGAGGCTAGGTGCTTGTGTGGCTACATCCAGAATCCCGGGCTTCTACAGATCATCGATAAGGTAATCAGATTACCAAAACAAGATATGAAATTTAATTTAATTTAATTTTAATTTTAATTTTAATATCAGATATATAGGATTAGATTTAAGAAGTCTTAGATTTGATTAAAATTTATTAAAAAAAATTAAAATATCCCTTCAGATCTAATCGGATCTGAACGATCCTATGGTGGAAAAATACTGATTTTCCTTCAATTAGTATCAAAGCTACGTTAGCAGTTCTTTAGATCTATTTTAGATCTAATTTTTTTAATTTTTATGATCTAATATTAAAAAATTTTAGATATTATATCAGATGTGATTAGATCTAAAATCAGAGCATCAAAAATATTTAGATTCATATCAATAATGTATGAGATACATGTCTAGACTACATGTAGAACTGTTCTATGTATAGTCTAGTATAGTTTTTCTTTTTGATATAATTAAATATGATTTTAGATCTTTTTTATTTCTATTTTTTTATGTTATAAATATTATAATTAAATCTAAAAAATAGAAAATTAAATATTTAATTATTTATATGAGATATGATAGATGCATGCCTAGACTAGTTGTAGAATAGTTCTATGAATTATCTAGAATAGATTTTATTTTAATATGATCAATTTAAATTTTATTTTTTAGATTTTATATATGATATATCAGATCTGAAAGCATGCATTTATGATTTCATGAATGATACATGAGATGTATACAGAACATGCATGTTTAGATCTATAATTTTATATGTGATATATGTTATAAATCTTATTGTTTTGTAGTGTAATATTTGTTTCTGATTAAGGCATCCCTCTTGGCCATCCGGGCCTTCCAATTCGATGGGGTGCTTTTATGGCGTGTAGGGGTGCTATGCGTTTGTTCTTAATCAAAAATCAAAAACTTACTTTTTTGCAAAACCCTAGATCCTTAGATCCTAGAATTTTTGGCATGTTTCTATTTATGAACCAAAACTTAATTAAGAATTAAGATTATAAAATAAATTAGATCTAAAAATTATGAATTTTCATATCTAAGATACCTTCATAAATTTGGATTTGGGCTTGGGTAGCTCAATTAGGTCTAATGGTTGATCAAACCGAATCAAGAGTTTGTTAGGTGGGATCAAGAGTGCTTAGAATTGACCCACCCAATAAGATTGTCTAGATCAAGATCGACTCCTAGTAACATGTGGTCGATCATGTCAAGATCTAATTTGGCTTCGTAGTTTGAGCCTGGATTGTAGGCTAATCCAATTAGTTCTAGTTCACTAATTTAGTATCTAAGATAAGTTTGGTAGATACGATCGATTGATTTTTAATTGAAAGCTACTTAATCTGAATGCATTCTTATCGAGTTAATGGAAAATCCCTTCCACCAATCTCCCTTACTTGGCCATTTGGATCAATTCAGTTTTGATTTGAGGTGGCTAATAATTCAAGCTAACCCATGCCACTAGATTAGTCATAATTGCTATGACTAAGTTAAATCAAGTCTAAGAGACCTAAATTAAATCTTCTTAAGAAAATATTAAGTCATAGATCTTTCACCATTGTAGATGTGCGGGCCCTTCCAAAGGTTGATTATTCTCGGCTAGTTACAGTGATTTAGTTACACCAGAAAGATATAACTATATCTATTAGACATTAGATGCTACGGGTTGGAGGATGGGTTGGGCTCAATATTTTGGATACGATGAGGAATTCAATTCATGCAAATGATGGATCTGACTTAACTAAGGAGTGGAGCACATGGTGAGCTTCATGAATTAGAGATCAGGTTTGGGCGCACTATGATTAGAGAATCATTGAACAAGAGTTGTCTACTCATCGATTGATCCATCATCAATAATTGTTAGGTAAGATGGTGAGCCAGTCGGTAGGACCGCACCATCCACTAGAAATTAATTGATCATGAAGATTTTTGCATCTCTGTCAAGGGAGTGTAGAAATCCAAAAAAATAGTGAAAGCCTAATTTATTAAAAAATAAAACTTCTAAATAAATTGATTAAGTCTAATTATAAAATCTAACTAAAAATTTTGACTCTCTATAGAAAAATATCTATATCCAATCCATTAGCCTGTATCCTAGACACCCACAGACTGACTGGATCCAATTACAAGGATTGACTTCAGAACTATAAAATTATTTTCGATTTCAAAAAATGGACTCATGTATTGGATCAGTACCCCCTACTTTACTAGTCATCCATCCGCTGAATAGAGAGCATCTCTAAAAAAATGGATGAACGAAGATAATAAAGCAAATACTATATATTGGGCTCGATGTTTGATGAGCTTCAGCGCCAACATGAGGATGTTAAGACTGCTCGTCAAATATTGGCTCACCTACAAAAGTTGTTTAGTGAGGAGAGTCACGCAGCTAAGTATCAAGTCACTAGAAGACTTTTTAAGACTCAAATGCATGATGGACAGTCGATCTAAGGTCATTGTCAGATGATGATCAAGGACTTAGAAGAGCTTGAGAAGCTCGGTGTCAAGCTAGATAGGAACTTGCAAATTGATGTAATTTTACAGTCCTTGACTGATGCATATGGGCAGTTCATCATGAACTTCCATATGCATAAGCTATAATGTACTTTAGCTAAATTGATGAATATGCTAGTTACTACTAAGCTTTCTTTGAAATGTTCAAAGGGCTAAGTGCTTGTTGTGGAGCGAACTTCCTCCAAAAGAAAGTCTTATGGAAAGAAGAAGAAGTCTGCGAAGAAGCAGAAGATAGATGAAGGAAAGAAGAAGAAGGGAGAGCGGAAGAAGAAGACCACCGACAAAAGAAAGTATTTTCATTATAATACAGATGGCCATTGGAAGTGGAACTGCCCTTTATACTTGGCCAGCCTAAAGAATAAGAAGAAGGCAGGTCCTTCTGGAGGTATGCTCGTAATTGAATCCAATCTAACGATTTCTTCTACATCCAGTTGAGTGCTTGACTCTGGTTCTAGTGTTCATCTGTGCATTTTTATGCAAGATCTTAAGGAGAGCAGGAGTCTGAGGGATGGTGAGATGATCCTACATATTAGGAATAGAGCAAGAGTTGTTGTTGTGGCCATAGAAACCTACCCTCTTTGACTACCATCAAGATTAGATTTAGTACTTAGGGATTGTTATTATGTGCCTATAGCAAGCAGGAATTTGATTTCTATTTCTTGTTTAGCATGGGAAGGCTATGTAATTAGTTTTCTTAAGGACCATTGTAATATTCATTTTGAAAGAAATAAAATTACCAATGGTTTTCTTATTAATGGTCTCTACCAGTTATATATTGATATTTTTATTTTCAATATCGAGTAAAACATGAATATCGTAAGATCAAAGCGACCTAGGGATAATCTAAATGATAGGTATCTATAGCACCTTAGGCTAGGTCATATAGCAGAATCATGCCTTCATATCCGATTGAGTCCATTAACTTTCGAGTCATATCTGATTTGTGAATCATGCCTTCATAGCAAAATGACCAAGCTTCTTTTTGGAGGATATGAAGAAAGAACCACAGACTTACTTGTCCTAGTACAAACAGATGTGTACGGCCCATTTCATGTTCCAGTCAGAGGTAATTATATCTACTTCATCACCTTTAATGATGATTTGTGTCGGTATGGATATGTGTATTTGATGTGACATAAGTCTAAAACCTTTGAAAATTTTAAGAAATTTAGACTTGAAGTAGAAAAACAAACAAAAAAATCTATTAAGATTCTTCGATCATATCGAGGAGGTGAATACTTTAGTCAAAAAATTTTAAACTATCTCAAAGATAATGGCATAGTCTCATAATGGACTCCACCTATAACTCCTCAACTCAACAAACTTTTAGAATGAAAAAATCGGACTCTATTAGATATGGTCCGATCCATGATGAGCTTCACAGACCTTTCTGATTTTCTTTAGGAACATAGTCTAATGATCGTAATATATTTACTGAACAAGGTTTTCTCTAAAATTATTTTTACCACACCATATGAGATTTGGCATGGTAAGAAACCAAGTCTGAGTCACTTCAAAATTTGAGGTTGTTCGGCTCATGTCAAGAGATAGCAGATGGATAAGTTAGAATCTAGGTTTTTTAGAGCTTGGTTCATTGGATATCCTAAAGAATCATTCGAATATTATTTCTATCTTCCAAAAGACCACAATATGATGGTGAATCAACATGTCATTTTTTTTGAAAAATAATTTATTCAAGATGATAGCATCGGAAGATAGATCAAGCTCGAGGAGAAGGTCTCTGAACAGCAACGAGCTAAGAAACCTATGGAACCCAATTAGATTGAGTCAGTCCAAATACTACCTCCTTCATCTCAAAAATCAACTAAGATTTTTCATCCTCCTGAATGGTACTTAGATACTATTTCAGAGGATGTTGAAAAAATATTTTTCATGAAAAATAGGATTCATGGTGATGATCCCAAGATCTATGATGAGGCGATATCAAATATCGACTCCGAAAAATGGTTAAAGGCAATGAGGTTAGAAATTAACTCAATGCACTCAAACCAAGTCTGAACCTTGGTAGATCTACCTGAAGGTATAGTACCTATTGGGTGTAAATGGATCTTCAAGAGAAAGATAGGTGCCGATGGAAATGAAGAGACATTCAAAGCAAGACTCGTAGTGAAGGAATATAGTCAGCATAAAGGCATTAACTATCATGATACCTTTTTACCAATAGCCATGCTTAAATCCATCCACACATTGATTGTTGTTGTAGCCTATTTTGATTATGAAATATGGTAGATGGACGTGAAAATGATATTCTTAAATGGATATCTTAAGAAAGATATCTATATAGAACAGTCGCTTGGTTTCACATCCAGTGATGGTGATCATAGGGTATGTAAGCTGTAGATATCCATATATGGACTTAAGCAAGCATCTCAAAGCTAGAATGCTCATTTTAATGGTGTGATCAAATCATTTAGTTTCATCAAAAATAAGGAGTCGTGTGTTTCAAAAAGATCAATGGGAGCACTTTTGTCTTCCTCATACTGTATATGGATGACATCCTCCTAATTGGAAATGATATTTTCATATTGACCATGGTCAAAATGTGATTGTCTAAAGAGTTCTCTTTGAAAAACCTAGGAGAAGCATCCTTTATTATGAAAATTAAGGTCTATAGAGATAGACCGAATAGGATACTAGGACTTTCATAGAAGATATATATAGAAGAGGTGCTAAAGAGGTTTAACATGAAAAACTTTGAAAGGGATCTAGTACCATGAGAAGATTGAATGCATGAGCAAGATCCCTTTTGCTTTGACAATAAGGAGCCTCATGTATGCCATGCTATATACACAACCTAACATTGTTCATGCTATGAGTGTCATGAGCAGGTATTAGTCGAATCAAGATGAAGAGCATTGAACTTCTGTAAAATGTATCCTTAAGTACTTAAGAAGGACTAAGGATATGTTTTAAGTCTTTGATAATGAAGAACTCGAGGTCCAAGGATTTATAGACTCAGACTTTATATCCAACATAGATGATCGAAAGTCAACAACTGAAAGTCTGTTTATATGCAATGGTGGTGCTATTAGCTGAAAGAATTTCAAGCAGATGGTGATAGCAAACTCCACCTAGAAGTAGAATATATCGTTACGTCAGAAGCTGCAAAGGAGGCATTCTACTGTAAAAGTTCACTGCAAAGCTTGGAGTGATGCCATCGGATGCCATTCCTCTATATTGCGATAATAATGATGCCGTAGCCTTAACTAAGGAGCCGAGGTCTCACTAAAAATTCAAGCACATCGAGCGGTGATTCCACCTCATTCGTGATTACCTCGAGAAGGGATACGTCGAGATCAAGAGAGTCGACACTGTAGATAATGCAGCTGACCTACTAACAAAATCATTGAGCTAGTAGAAAATCAAAGCCCACTTAGAGAAGATAAGACTTTGATTTATAGCCAATTGACTTTAGGTCAAGTAGGAGTTTGTTTGATGTGTATCCTAAAAGCCAGATTGACTAACACTTGTAATATATTTTTAAGAATAATTTTATAATTTTGACTATAAATTAATAAAAAGATTATTTTCTATCATAGTATATATTTAAAGTATCTGTGATACATCCTTTGAATTAATGATAATGATAATTCATAGTTTAAAGAGTTAAAAAAATTTAAGACATGAATTTTCATAATTAACTCATAAATTGCTCCTGATCGTAGGATCATCACGAGGATGGTGATCGATCCGAAAGATTGGTATACGATCATTTTCTTATGATAGATAAGTCTAGAGTCTACGGTGTGAAGATATCGAAGTGAGAGTACAGGTACTCGTTAGAGAATGAGGGCACTGAGTGTGATCACCTTGAGCAGTCATAAAGGAGTCTACCTTCTCATCGATGACTAACTTGATGCTGTAATGGTGTGTCTGGTTCTTTGACCTGAGGTGCATCAGCAGTTCACTTTAAGGGTGTTATAGTTTGACTACACCATAACTCGATCTTCTAGCCATTTGGAATCTTGAGGTATATGTTGGCTATAGCAAGTTCATTGTAGGAATTAGATTACACCAATAGGGGATCTATCTATCTCGATAGATGAGGAGTAGTCCTATGATGATCATAAGATTGAGTCCATAAGCCCATGGCCATGATAGTGTGAAGATGATGGAAAGAGTTTCTATTAGGATTTTACATCGGACTCAAATCGAATGATTAATTCATATGATGAATGTTGGGTTTGACGAGTTCACTTTAACCCTAATCCTATCGGAGCTTAAGATAGAAGAACCCAATCATATAGATAGCTGCACCGAGAGGTTCATTTTTAGTTTTGATGGATTGCCACCATATACTGCTAGATATCACTAATGGATTTTGGGAGTAATTAGAATGATCATGATGATCGATCATTCTAATTGTATGAATCAGAAAAGTTTTGATCCATCGAAAGATATTTCATCGATGTTGATGATAGAGATCGCGACATATCTCATTATTATACGAAATTGAACCTAACTAGGTCACACAAATAAAAATTTAGATCTAGATGTGATCAATCGAGCTAATCCAATTTGATTGATTTAGATTAGATCAAAATAGGTTCAACGAAATTGTGCTAGCATACGATTGAGCCTAACTTTCTCCTTCTGTAGTCTTTCTGGTTCATCTTGGCTTAGCTAAATTAGTTTGGACTCTCTAGAGAACCCTGTATGGATTTATCCTTGTCTGACTAAAGCTTGTTCAGATCAAAAAAGAATTATCTTAATCCATCAGATGAAAATAATACAACACCTGCTAATTCCTATCGCCACCTACCATTTTCTATCATTATTGTTAGATATGTGTGCCCTAAATGCCAAAATTGGCTGACACTTATAATACACTTCTAAGGACAAAATTATAATTTTGACTATAAATAATAAAATAAATTATTTTCTATCATATATGTATATTTAGTTTTTGTGATATATCCCTTGAGTTAATGGTAATGATAATTCTTATTTTCAAGAGTTGAAAATTTAAGACATGAATTTTCTTTTATTAACTCATAAAAGGCTCCTGATCATAGGATCATCATAAGGATAGTGATTGATCTAGAAGGTTAGTGTACAATCACTTTTTCATAGTAGATGAGTCTTGAGTCTTATGGTGTGGAGACACAGAGTAGGGTTCCTTCTAAATTCCTATCATACCATATGAGATATGGCATGGTAAGAAACCAAGTCTGAGTCATCTCAGAATTTGGGGGGGGTCATGTCAAAAAGACAAAAGTGGATAAGTTAGACTTTAGGTCCTTTAGAGCTCGATTCATAGGATATCCTAAAGAGTCATTAGGATATTATTTCTACATTCCAGAAGATCACAATGGATTATGAGTCGACATGCCATCTTTCTTGAAAAAAGTTTATTCAAGATGGCGGCATAGAAAGCAGATTAAGCTCAAAGAGAAAGTCTCACAAGAGCAATGAGCTAAGGACCAAATGGAACCAAATCAGGTTGAGCCAATCCATTCACCACCTCCTCCATCTCATAGATCGAAAAGAATTTTTCGTCCTCCTGAGAGGTACTTAGATACTATTTCAGAGGATGTAGAGAAAATATTTCTCGTAGGTAATGGGGTTCATGGTGATAATCCCAAAATCTATAATAAGATGATATCAGATATCGACTCTGAGAAATGGTTAGAGGCAATGAAGTCAGACATTGACTCGATGCACTCAAACCAAGTCTGGACCTTAGTAGATCCATCAGAAAGTATAGTACCTATTGGATATAAATGGATCTACAAGGGAAATATTAGTGCAAATGGGAATGTAGAGACATTCAAAGCTAGATTAGTGGCAAAAGGTTATAGTCAACGCGAAGGCATTGACTATCAGGATACCTTTTTGTCAGTAGCTATGCTAAAATTCATTCACACATTGCTTGCTATTGCAGCCTATTTCAATTATGAAATATGGCAAATGAACGTAAAAATGGTATTTTTAAATGGATATCTTGAGGAAGATATCTATATGGAACAGTCGCTAGGTTTTCACATCTAGTGATGATGATCATAAGATTTGCAAGCTGCAAAGGTCTATATATGGACTTAAGCAAGCATCTCGGAGCTGGAATACTCATTTTAATGATGTGATCAAATTATTTGATTTCATCTAAAATGAGGAGGAACCATGTGTCTTCAAAAAGATTAGTGGGAGCGCTGTTGTCTTCCTCGTATTGTACGTGGATGTTATCCTCCTTATTAGGAATAATATTTTCATATTGACTATAGTTAAAATGTGGTTATCTAAAGAATTCTCCATGAAAGACCTAGGAGAAGCATCCTTTATTCTAGGAATTAAGGTCTATAGAGATAGATCGAATAGGATGCTAGGACTTTCACACAAGATGTACATAGAGGAAGTGCTAAAGAGGTTTAGTATGAAAAACTCTAAGAGAGGCTTAGTATCCTTCAGACATGGCATTCATCTTTTCAAGAAGATGTGCCCTAGCACACCTGAGGAAATATAACGCATGAGCAAGATCCCCTATGCTTCAGCAATAGGGAGCCTCATGTATGCCATATTATGTACACAACCTGATATAGCCCATGCTGTGAGTGTCACGAGCAAATATTAGTCCAATCCAGGTGAAGAACACTGGACTTCTATGAAATATATCCTTAAGTACTTAAGAAAAACTAAGGATATGTTACTGATCTTTGGTAATGAAGAACTCCAAGTCCAGAGGTATATAGACTCAGATTTCATGTCCGATGTAGATGATCGAAAGTCGACATCTGGGAGTCTATTTTTGTGCAATGATGGAGCTATCAGTTGAAAAAAGCAAATAGTGATAGCAGATTCCACCATGGAAGCAGAATACATCGCTACGTCAGAAGTTACAAAGAAGGCATTTTGGTACAAGAAGTTTACCATAGAGATCGGAGTGATGCCATCAGATGCCATTCCTCTGTACTGCGACAACAATGACACCATACCCCTTACTAAGGAGTCGAGGTCTCATCAGAAATTCAAGTACATCGAGCGGCGATACCACCTCATCCATGATTACCTCGAGAAGGGTTACGTCGAGGTCAAGAGAGTCGACTCCACAGACAATGCGGCGGATTCACTTACAAAGCCATTGGGCCAGCAGAAGATCCAAGCCCACCTTAAGAAGATGGGACTTAGATTTGTAGCCAATTGGCATTAGGTCAAGTGGAAGTTTGTTAGATATATATGCCCTAGAAGCCAAAATTGGCTGACACTTATAATACACTTCTAAGGATAAAATTATAATTTTGACTATAAATAATAAAATGGGTTATTTTCTATCACATATGTGTATTTAGTGTCTATGATACATTCCTTGAGTTAATGGTAATAATAATTCTTATTTTCAAGAGTTGAAAATTTAAGACATGAATTTTCATTTATTAACTCATAAAAGGCTCCCGACTGTAGGATCATCATGAGGATGGTGATTAATCTGAAAGATTAGTGTACAATCGCTTATTCATAGTAGATGAGTCTTGAGTCTATAGTGTGGAGATACTGGAGCAAGAGTACAGATACTCGTTAGAGAACGAGGGCACTGAGCATGACCACCTTGAGTAGTCATAAGGAAGTCTATCATCTCATCGATGACTGACTCAAAGCTGTAGTGGTGTGTCTGATTCTTTGACATGAGGTGCATCGGTAGTTCATCTTAAGGGTGTTATAGTTTGACTACAGCATGACTCGGTCTCCTAGCCATTCAGAATTCTGAGGTGTATGTTGGCTATAACATGTTCATTGTAGGTATTGAATTGCACCAAGATGGAATCTATCTACCTCGGTAGATGAGGAGTAGCCCTATGAAGATCATGAGAATCAAATCCATAAGCCCATGGCCATGGAAGAGAGTGAAATAATAGAAAGAGTTTCTATTAAGATTTTCACATCTGACTTGAATCAAATGATTAAATCATATGATAGAAATTAGGGTTTGATGAGTTCACCTTAACCCTAATTTGATCGGGGCTCAAGATAGAAGAACTTAATCACATAAGTAGCTGCACCAAGAGATTCATTTTCAGTTTTGATGGGTTGCCACCATATACTGCTAGGTGTCACTGATGGATTTTGAGAGTAATTAGAATGATTTAGATGATTGATCATTCTAGTTGTCTGAATCAGAAGAGTTCTGATCCATTGAAAGGAGGTTCGATGATGTTGATGATGGAGATTACGACATATCTCATTATCATACAAAACTGAACCTACCTGGATCACATAAATAAGGATTTGGATCTAGATATCATCAATTAGACTAACCCAGTTCAATTGATTTGAATTAGATTTAATTAGGTTCAAGGAAATCATGCTAGCACATGATTGAGCCTAACATTCTCCTTTTTTCTATCATTAAAAGTTGTCTCGACTGAGCCAAATAAGTTTATGCTCACTCAGATATCTTTACCTGATCTGACTAGAGCTTGTCCAGGTAAGAAAAGGGTTGTCTTAATTTATGAGATAAATTTAAGACAACACCTGCCATTTTTCATCACCTGCTAATTCTTATCCTTTGACTTTGATCAAACATTGAACTTTGACCCTTGGACATCTGTCCATGTATCATGCACTTATTGGAGAGCAGATAGGGGTTTGTCCCCTTACTAAATTTTGGAAAGGAGGGGGCACACACCTAGGATGAAGTGCACCCATGGATAGGGACGCCTGGAGTCCCATACGGATGGGACTCCAGGTTGCTTCTTGGATTTAAACTAGGTGACCCTCCCCTATAGACTTTGACCAGTCTTAGGTGCCACCTAAGGATGAATCTATAGGTCTCTCATTTGATTGGATCAGGTGATGTCATCCCATCAATCAGATTTAGATCTGATTACATGAAGCAACATGATTGGCCGGGGTGATGTGGCACTGCATAGCGCAGTAGGGTCTATATAAAGACCTATCTACGCCCAACTTTGATAGAACCTTTTCTTAGCCATGCCCCAAGCCTGCCCCTCTTCCTCCTTCATGCCATCTTTCTAATCTTCTCTCTTTTCTCCACGTCCAAGAAAGTTGGGCCTTCAGATTAGTGCGATTCAAGCAAGAAAAGGCTGACGAGAAAGGAAGAAGGCAGCACTGCTGTAGAGACCACAGCAGATCTTCGAAAGAAGTTTCAAAGATCCTCCAAATCATATCCAGATCTAATTTTTGGAGATGTGATAAAGAAGGAAAAGATCTCTAGATCCAATTTGAGTGGATACCAATAGAGGCCAGGTGCTTGCATGGCTAGATCCAGAACCTCAGGCCATCAGTAGATCATCAATGGATAATCAGATTACCCATATCAAGATAAAACTAATTTAGATTTAATTTAATTTAATTTTTTTATTTATCAAATCATAAAATTAGATCTAAAAAATATTAGATCTGATTTGAATCTAAGAAAAAATTTTTGAAATATGCCTTTTGATCCA
This sequence comes from Cocos nucifera, assembly GCA_006176705.1. Taxonomy (NCBI): domain Eukaryota; kingdom Viridiplantae; phylum Streptophyta; class Magnoliopsida; order Arecales; family Arecaceae; genus Cocos; species Cocos nucifera. The sequence continues at coordinate 282,155 of QRFJ01000315.1, forward strand.
ATCAAATTTGAACGAATCTGATCCAAAAAATCAAAATTTCTCCTTCAATTATCGGGACATAAGATGTCCCAATGCAAGAAAGAAGGGGTAGGGGCATGCGCCCTCCTTAGATATTTTCTTGGGGTGTAGACCCACTTGGACTTCATGCACAAAGATGTGTGCATGCCCCTAGTTGGCGTGCGCCCATGGGGAAGAGATAGAGTCCCATACAGATGGGACTCCAGGGTTGCTTGATGGTTTTAAACTCTTAGGCGCCAAAGTGTTTGGGCCTATCCATCTATGGCGCTACCTATGGAGGATTCTAGGGGACTCTAATCTGATTGGATCATATGACATCACTTCACCAATCAGATTAAGATCTGATTGAATCGAGCAATTTGATTGATCGAAGTGATGTGGCACTGCATGGCGCAACAGGATCTATTTAAATCCTGTCTGTGCCTAGGATCTTATAATTATGCCCATCCACCAAGCTACAAAGCTACCCCTCCTCTCTTCCATGCCTCCCTCTGATCCTCTCTCTCCCTTCTCCACGTCCAAGAAGTTGGGCAAATCTAGCAAGAAAGATCAAGCTTTGGCGCAAGAATTAAGAAGACATACAACGTGTTCGTGAGACGAGCACACTGCCTTCATCGCTTATTTTGAAGGCTCTACGAATCAAATCTAGATCTAATTTTTGGTAATTAGATCTAGAAGAAGATCACATCCAGATCTTGCCCAAGTGGACTCTGGTAGAGGCTAGGTACTTGCGTGGCTACATCCAGAACCTTGGGCTTCTACAGATCATCGATAGGATAATTAAATTATCTAAATAAGATATAAAATTAAATTTAATTTAATTTTAATTTTAGTTTTAATATTAGATCTATAGGATCAGATCCGAGAAGTCTCAAATCTAATTAGGATTTGTTAGAAAATTTTTTAAAATATCTCTTCAAATCTAATCGAATTTGAACAATCATGTGGCAGAAAAATGCTGATTTTTCTTTGAATAGGACTTTGTCTTAACAAGGGAAGGAAGAGAGAAATTGGACAATTATGGAGAGGATGTTAGAAAGAAGGAGAGAATTCTGAATGCCTTGGACTCTCAAAGTGCATCCCTTTTTATAATTCACGTAGGGGTGTCTCAATGAATTTCTCACACCCACTAGGCTTATCTGATGCCTACTTAGCATCTCATGTCCCCTTTTAAATTTTGTGCCATGTGGAGTTACATAAAATTATTTTGAAAAGGTGCCTTAAAGCAGAAGGACTCTTTGGAAAAAATTCTACATAAGTTTTCATGAAGAGTCACAAAACTTCAATATATGGTGCCACTTATCCAATGGTTTGGATCAAAGGAAGCGGCCATCCAATGGCCTAAAAAATGTGTGCCATATCATACTAGGGGCATGGGAATAATTGGCATGGAGAAGAGTCCCTAACCACTTGGACTCTTAAGTCCAAGTGGTGCCAATTCAAAGAGGGCGGCAAGAGGCTACATCCTTATCCATTTTCAAAAAACAAACAAAAAAATATCACCTACAGAAGGACTCTTCTGCACCCCCATCTGAAGTCCATGCCTCTTAGAAATTTTTACATGAACTAAAATTGAATAAGAAAGGGCGCTAATTCAAACTATGTGCTAAAGACTCCTAGCACATAAAGCCTCTTCCATGCATCAAGAGAGAGACTCTATAGCACATGGAACTCTAGCAAAAAGGTATCTAATACCTTGGTCAACTAGTCAAGGGTCAACCCAATTAATAGCCAAAATTGATTTGACCAAAATTGGATCTAATTAGCCCAAATTGGAACCCGATTTGAGTCCAATTCGAATCTAGGTGCTAGGGTTTGCAACATGTGCTAGCATGTTCAACCTACAAACATGATTTAATCTTTGTGTGTAATTCATTGGGTTCTACATCTAGCTAGCAGTGGATCTGGATGCAATTTAACCAAATTTGGTTAGAACTCAACCAAATCAATTTAGGTCAAATTGAGCTGACCCGATTTGATCAATTAGAACACTTCCTAATTAATGATCAAATTAAACTCTTTAATTCGATCGAACCTACAAGACATGATTGAAGTCTAGCAATGTATCATGTTTATCCAAAAGATATGAAATTTTGATGAAAATATCAAAAAATATCTTTCAGTAAAAAGTTATCGTGCAAGATGATCCTACGATCATCCTACATCCCGAATATAATTTTGGTTATGAAAATATATCAAACCCAATATCATATTCATATTTCTCTCAATTATATGATAATGATTTAATTAATAAAATATTAAAAATTATTTCTAATTTTTCATCATGCTTTGATCAAAGACTTCCTGAGTCATTATTTGATTGAAGCAAGTAGGATGCGATCTCCTCTTACTAGGAGTGATCAATTTCATATTGACCTACTCATAACCTCCATATGCAATCCACCATATCCAGAATATCTCATACATGACTAAATCATGAATGAGTATAAACCAAAATATGAATTCATGCATACAAGATTCTATGGTAGTCTTAGGTCAAAGGATTACATGCACAACTCCCATTATGAGAACCATCTATTGATACGTAGATAAGACTCCATTAGATATTCTTAAGTTGGATCAATTTAGTGAACTCATTAACTAATGAGTACCCATATCCTTGCATTAGTGTCATACACAAGTGATTATGAGATCAATCATCCTCTCCATCGAGCATACATAGGATGTGCTAGTCTTACTAGAAACATTAATCCTCAACTCAATATTCCATCGATCAGGAATGTTTAAAATTATGGTTTTAAGATTTTAGATCTCATTGGTATGATCTCATCATAACCCTAAAACCATAGTCCTAATTTATGAGGTTCATAATAATTTTAAAAATAAATAATTAAGATACGACATATGATGAAATATAAATGCCTTTATTGATATAAAAATATCATTACGTGAGTCTGAAAGATGAAAGAATAATCCATTAAAATACATATTTCAATTGACTTGTAGAGTATATTCCTTTCAAGAATGAGAGTCTTCAACCCCCTTTATTTAAGAACAAGGATCATCGGCATGTCTTATTTAAGAACAAGGCTTCTCTTCAACTTCTCTTGTTTAAGAATAAAAGTTCTATGATCTCTCCCATTTACGAACAAGGATCATCATCCTACCCTTTTTAAGAATAAGATTTCTCTTCAACGTGGTTGTTTTAAAAACAAGAGTTCTTCGACCTCTCTTGTTTAAGAATAAGAGTCATCATCCTATCTTATTTAAGAATAAGATTTCTCTTCGACTTTTCTTGTTTAAGAACAAGAGTTCTCCAACCTCCCCCATTTAAGAACAAGGATTATCGGCCTGTCTTGTTCTTAAACAAGACTTCTATTCAACTTTTCTTGTTTAAGAATAAGAATTCTCCGACCTCCCTCATTTAAGAATGAGGATCGTCGGACTGTCTTATTTAAAAATAAGGCTTCTCTTTGACTTCTCTTATTTAAGAACAAGAGTTTTTCGACCTCTCTTATTTAAAAATAAGCATCATCGGCCTACCTTGTTTAAGAATAAGATTTCTCTTCAACCTCTCTAAAGCTTGGCTTATGAAGGTTTGCTTTAGGAGGTTGGCCTTTAGGACTTCAACTTTCAAAACCTTGCCTTTGAGCTTTCATCCTTGGAGGTTGACTTTTATAAGATTGGCTCGGTATGATCTTCATCTTGGCTTGGTCTTGAGCTTCACCTTGGCTTAGCCTTGTTCTTTGCCTTGGCTTGTGTGCTCAAGGACCCGTGATCTTATAAGAAGAAAATAGAATAGTGGGTGGAGGTTTGATAGCCTCTTAACATAAGAGTTGTAAGTTTCCTTTGAGAAGTTTTGCTTGGCTCTTTCTTGTTGTTTGCCTCGACTTAGTTTGATCTTCACCTCAGATTGGTATGATCTTTACCTCGATTTGGCATGATCTTCACTTCGGTTTGATATGATCTTCATCTCAATTTGACTTTGATTTTAATCTTTGATCAGCCTTAAGCTTGATCTCAATTTGGCCTTGATTTTTATCTCGAATTGGTCTTGATTTTAACCTCAGTTTGGCCTTGATTTTTATCTTGGATTGGTATGATCTCACCTTAGATTGACTTTGATTTTAACCTCGGATCAGCCTGAGCTTAACCTTGGTTTAGCCTTGATTTTTACCTTAGATTGGTCTTGATTTTAACCTTGGTTCAGTCTTGATTTTTACCTCAGATTGGTCTTGATTTTAACATTAGTTCAACCTTGATTTTCACCTTGGATTGGCCTTTATTTTAACCTTAAATTGGTATGACCTCACCTCAGATTGGCCTTGAGCTTGACTTTAGTTCGGCCTTGCTTTTAACCTCAGTTTGGGTGCTCAAAGACTTATGGTCTTGCAGAAGGAAAGGAAATGGAATGATAAATGAGGGCTTGAGAGTCTCTTATCATGAGACTTTTATGAGAGTTTCTCCTTCTTGGAGCCTTTTCTTGAAATCTCCTTGATCCTATTTAGATATATGAGAAAGCTTGGATCTGTCATGATTTTAAAATCAAGAGACTTTCATAATCTCCTTATATGGATTCCGCCAAGAATTCAAATTTTGAAATATGGGCGAAGAAGCATGGATCTGTTATGATTTTGATAGGCAGAAATCAAGAGATTTCTATAATCTTCTTTTTGATTGCAATTTCCTTTTTTATTTAGATCCTGCCAAGAATTCAAATTTTAAAAATGAGAAAGCATGATTCAAAAATTAGAAGATTTTCATAACCTCCTTTATCTAGATGTTGCAATTTTCTTTCTCATTTAGATCCTCCTTTATTTGGATATTGTGATCTCTTTTCTTGTTTAGATCCTATCAAGAATTCATTTTTTAAAAAAAATAAGAAAATATGATTTAAAAATTAGGGGATTTTCATAATCTCCTTTATTTGGATGTTGCAATCTCCTTCCTTGTTTGGATGTCGTGATCTTCTTCCTTGTTTAGATCTCACAAAAAATTCAAATTTTAAATTTCAAATATAGATGAGGAAGCAAGTATGATTCGAGAATCGAGGAATTCCCATAGTCTTCTTTCTTATTTGGATGTCGTGATCTTCTTTTCCAATTGGATTTGTTATTTGAATCCGGCAATCTCCTTCCTCATTTAGGTCCTATCAAGAATTCAAATTAAATTTTGAATATTAATGAATAAGCAAAAATGATTCATGAATCAAGAGATTTTTATAGTTTCCTTTCTTATTTGGATGTCGCGATCTCCTTCCCCATATGGATCCTTTGTCTGAATCCTACGATCTCCTTCCTCATTTAGATCCTATGCCCTTCAATTTTGAGCCTGATTAGGCCAACTTGGGGGTTGTTAATCGATATAGAAATGGTCGGCTTGGATCTGATCAGCATCTAGCTAATTTAAAAATGATTGGCATAGATCTGATTGGCATCGATTGATTTATAGATGGTCGGATCTGGCTGACATTTAGGCCAATCTAATTTTTTGGAACTTAGTGTTAGAGCAATGTGACAAAGTTTCTCTTATTAGATGCTTGCTCTTTCCTATAAATGGGTCTAGGCCCTTCCTCTAGCATCATTCTTTTGCTGCAAAAATTTATTTTGGATCGGATTGGTTGGAGATGGTCGATGATGGTAGATCAGTAATGGCTGGACCTGCAAAATAAGTCTCTAAACTAAAGTTGGCTCTGGTGGGGACCCTCCGATGCTTAAGTTAAAAATGCAGAACATGTGGGCAAGCATTTTGAGAGAGATTTTTTCATACCTTAGGGGTCTCCTATGGATCTTTATTTATAAATGGAGACTGAAGAGTCGTGAGAAGTAAGGAGAATCAAACAGTTAGTGTTGACTTATTCAGCGAGATACGCTCGTCGTCTTTTGCTTTATTTAGAGAGGTATATTTGTTATATCTTGCCTTATTGAAAATGTCATTGGAGATGTGGTTAGCCTTAGGTCATCGTATCTTTGGCTAGGATGATTTTACCCCCAATAGATAGGATGGTCATTCTTTTATTTTTTTAAAATTAATACATAGAAGACCTACTTAAGTACCCGCATATACTAGATTATTCTTTAATTTATGGTATTTTAGGTCCCTAATATTTAAAAAAAAATGAAGGTACTAAAAAGATGGTTTTGGAGTAAGAAAATAGTTTGGTATATACTGTTGGTACAGACAACCCTCATCAAACATGTGGTGCCATCAAAAAGACCACCATTCCAGATAATGCAGAAATAATAATTTGCAGTCTTAGATCGATAATGTACCGACCTGATACTTTGGTTGTTGCTTAACAAGTAACAAGAATCGACTAAGTAATCGAGACTAGATCAATACTATGCTGACCACAATAAAATCAGAATGATATGCTACCGTACCCAATTTATGGGTGACATCTCTCTAGATCAGTATTTAACCAATCTCCCAATAAGTTAGATCAGGATTTACTCTGCCTAAAAGCAGGCTATAGCTCGGGATCAATAAAACATCAATTTTCTATCGATATGGATAATCATTGTGCTCAAAATCCATAACCCAAGCCTTTCAAGATCGATAAAACACCGATCTCACCATAAATCCAGATCGATGATTTACCAATCTTGACACTCTCTAGAAGTCAGCTAAGTGCCAACTACACTCCCACCTAATTGTGATCCTCTAGCTATGCTATAACTGACTGCCACCAAGGCAAAATGGCCAATAGTTGTAATTCAGGTAGCCATAACAAATCAATGGCCATAATAAACTAACAGGTTAAGCAATTCCCTCTATAAATAGAGGATAAGGTACCCCTCCAAGTAAGCTCATGCTTGAGATCCATAGAGCCAAGACTCTATTGAAATTAATCCTCAACTTTTTCATTGAAGGAAGATCGAGATCCCTCCAAAACTATCTCACTTTATCTTTTGAATTTTTATTTTTCACTATTTGTTCTCAAGGCCTCAACTGACTTAAGCATCGAAAGATCCTAAATTGAAGGATATCCGATCAATTCTTGGATTTTTCTTGCAGGTTCTTTGATGATCTAGGTCAACCCAACCCAATCGGCTCTCCAGCACAATATCTTTGCTCTCTTCTAAAGTCTTGCAACAACACATTGGCACTAGAGGAAGGGTATCACTAGAAATTCATGAAAAATGGTTAAAAAGACATAATCCGACTCTATCTTCTCTCGGAGCCCCTCCAAAAATGATCCAATCCCATCCTCCGACGATGATCAACTCCCGACAGTTTAGCCTCCTGGTCCAGGCTCTCATCAATGCCATGCAATAGCTCCAGCAGGAAACAAAGCAATGGCAAGAATCGGTTCTGCAAGAACCCAAAGAAGCTACATCATGGACCAACCACCCCCCAATTCTTCAAGAACACTACCAGGCGTGCCTTTCAGATTAAGAAGATAAGTGCTCCTCTGAAGCAAAATCGACTCCTTACAGCAGGATGCTGCTGCAAGAGATAGATCTTGAGTAGAAACTTCAAGATCTGAAGAGAAGACTAAAAAATGTACAACTCAAAAAACTCTCTCAGAATAAAAGAGATTTCCACCTTACTTCTCCTTTTTCTGCTGAGATTTTGGATGAACCAATTCCATTTCGATTCAAAATGCCTCCCCTCGAGCTGTTCGATGGCTCTATGGATTCTCATGACCACATTGAGGGATACCACGATGTGATGAGGCTTCAAGGCGCATCTGACACCATTCTTTGTATGGCTTTCTCCATCATCCTGAAGAAATCTACGGGGGTATGGTTCTCTTGACTCTATCTTGGGTCAATTTCTTGCTTCAATCAACTGAGCAGGCTCTTTTTGGCCTATTTTAGGAGAAACCGACTCCACCAAAAGCACTCAGACAATTTATTCTCTATAGTGCAGCAAGCGGATGAGTTCCACCAGGAGTATATGGCCCACTTCAATGCAGCCATTCTTGAAATCAAAGACTTCAATGAGTCCATCGTGATGTCAGCCCTAAAGCGGAAACTTAGGAGATACCATTTGACCTTCTTCCTTAACAATTTTTTTTTGGAGAATTATGAAGCCATGCTAGACAGAATCTGAAAGTATGCTTATGTAGAAGAGGAGGAGAGGTTAAACAAAAAAAGAGAAAAAGAAGAAAAAATAAGGAAAGAAGCAACCCTACGAGGAGGAATACGGGAATCAGGGGAGCAGTAGTGAACCACCTCAAAAAAATCTAACGTCTAGAAGTTCTTCCCATAAATTTGATAGCTACTCTTCTCTGTCTGTCCATCGATCATAGATCCTGATGGAAATAAAAAAATCAAGGATATCTCCATCTTTCATTTCCTATGAAGGCCCCAGTTGATAAAAGGAACAAAAGCAAGTCCTGCTGCTTTCATCGGGATCATGGGCATGATACTGAAGAATGCCGTCAACTCCAGGATGAGATTGAAGCATTGATCTGCCAAGGCTACCTCAGCAAATACGTTTGAGAATGGACAAACCAGGCCCTGGAGTCACGCTAGAGATCTGAAAATGCTGCTGAGCACAACCAGTCCACCGTGAGAGTCATCAATATGATCTCATAAAGTAATGGACCTCGGGGGGTATCTAGGAGTCCTTCTCTCAAGAGATTATATACTAAAAATGTTATTTCTTTTTCTGATGATGATGCTAAAAGAATTCATATCTCCCATAATGATGTTGTCATCATCTCCATGATGATAACAAATTATGATGTAAAAAAACTTCTGATAGATAATGAAAGCTCAATAAACGTATTATTCTATGATGTTATCTCTAAAATGAATATGTTTGATAATCTAAAATAGGTTGGCTGTCCTTTAGTTGAATTTTCTAACGATTCTATGGTAGTTGAAGGAGGAATAACATTATCAGTAATAGTTGAGAAAGAACCATATCAATCGATAGTATGGCTTACGTTCCTAGTCATTAAAATTCCATCTGCTTATAATGTCATACCTGGCCGACCTGGGCTCAACGTCCTTAAAGAAATAGTCTTGACTTATCACCTATTAGTCTGATTTCCAATTAGACTGAGTGTCGAAAAAATGCGTGGAGACCAAATAATGGCCAAGCAGTGCTTCCTGATAGCTTCTAAGATAAAGGCACCAATAGAAACCACACCTATCAAAATTCCTGATCAAGGACCAAAGGTTGAGGTCGAAAAAATTCGAGCTGAATTAATGGAGCCACTTCTTACTATACCGCTGAAAGTGGATCCTGAAAAAATAGTCCAAATAGGAGCTCAGCTAAATACCTACCTGAAAGAGAAGTTAATTTCTTTTTTTTTTAAAGAAATGCTGATGTATTCGCATGATCAGCATAAGATATGCTTAGAATTTCGATCGACATCATTATGCACAAACTAAATATTGACCCAAAATATTAGCCTATGAAGAAAAAAAAAGAAGCTTCGCTCCAGAAAGACAAAGGATGATAGATGAGAAAGTCGATAAACTCCTAAAAGCAGGATTCATCAGAAAAGCACAACATCTAAACTGGATAGCCAATGTAGTGATGGTCAAGAAGGTGAATGAAAAATGAAGAATCTATATTGATTTTATTGACCTTAATAAGGCTTGCTCAAAAGATAGCTTTCCTCTATCAAAAATTAATCAATTGGTTGATGCAACATCAGGATATAAGTTGTTGAGCTTCATGGATGCCTTCTCCGACTATAATCAAATTAGAATGACCTCTGAAGATGAGAAAAATATGGCATTTATTATCGAAAAAGGTTGTATTATTATAAAATGATGCCTTTTGATTTAAAAAATATAGGTGCCACTTATCAGTGCCTAGTAAACAAGGTCTTCAAGTACCAAATTGATCATAACATGAAGGTTTACGTTGATAACATGCTAGTTAAAAGCATAGAAGTAGATCAGCATATTACCGATCTAGAGGAAGCTTTCGAAGAACTCCGAAAATACCAAATGAAGCTTAATCCCAACAAGTGTGTTTTTAAAGTTATGGCTAGAAAATTCCTTGGCTTTCTTGTAACTCAGAGGGGGATAGAAGCCAACCCCAAGAAAATCCAAGCAATACTTGAAATAAAGCCTCCTAGCTCCATAAAAGATGTACAGTGGCTAACTGGATGAATAGCATCACTCAGCAGATTCATATCCAATTCAATCGAAAAATGCCTTCTATTCCTTAAAACTCTGAAATAAATCAAGGATTTTGAATGGATAGAGGAGTGTCAATCTGCCTTTGACAAGTTTAAAACATATCTTGGCACAGTCCCACTACTATCAAAATCCATTGAACGTAAGGATTTATTCATATATTTATCTATTTCACTTAATGCTATAAGCTCGATCCTAGTCCGAGTTGATGCAGGGACATACAGGCTAATTTATTATACCAACAAATTATTGTGAGATGTGGAGTCTCGATACTCCAGAACTAAAAAGATGATTTATTTTCTAGTCACTACCTCCAAATGGCTTCGATCGTATTTTCAAGCTCATTTTATTATTGTCCCAACAGACCAACCATTAAGATCGATTCTTCAATGATCTGATATTTCTGGACGATTGGCCAAATAGGCCATTAAGCTCAGTGAATTTGATATTTATTATCAGCCTAGATCCTCTATGAAAGCTCAAGTGTTGGCTGATTTCGTAGTAAAATATTCAATACTTGAAGAAGAAAAAATTTCAAAGATTTCAGAAAAAGCTACTAAAGGACCTTATTGGCTTTTACATGTGGATGGAGCTTCTAATGCCCAAGAAAGTGGAGCTAGCTTAATTTTAGCTCATCCTGAAGGAGCAATCACTGAGCATATTCTAAGATTCAATTTTAAAACCTCCAATAATAGAGCGAAATATGAAGCCCTCATCGTAGAACTCAGAATGGCTAAAGAACTAAATATCAAGAAACTCAAAGTCTTCAGCGATTCTCAACTAATTGTTGGACAGATATGAGGTCTCTATGAAGCCAGAGATACTATTATGTTTCAATATTTGCATAATGCAAAAAAATTATCTAAAAATTTTGATGACCTCGAAATCATCCAAATATCGAGATCAAAAAATGTTCGAGCTGATATACTTTCGCACCTAGCGATATCAAAATTCTCTAATCTCAACCAGAGGGTATGCATTGAAGTTCTTAAAAAATCTAGCATAGAGGTCGAAACAATCGCCTAGGTCGGTCATGAACCGAGTTAGATTAATCCTCTAATGAATTACTTGAGCAGAGGAATATTGTCTGATGACCCTGCTAATGCAAGAAAAATCAAAAGACAAGCATTCTGGTATGTCATCCTAAACGAAAAACTCTATAAAAGGTCATTCTCTCTCTCCCATTACTTTGATGTTTGAGGCCTTCTGAAGTCGATTATGCCCTTCGAGAGGTTCATGAAAGAATTTGTGGTAACCATATAGGAGGCAAATTCTTAGCATATAAAGTAATCCATCAGGAATATTATTGGCCAACCATACAAAAAGATGCAGCTGATCCCATCAATAAGTATGACCAGTATCAAAGGTATGCTGTCATTCAACACCAACCAGTTGCTGAGCTCATTTCTATAACCATCTATTGGCCTTTCGCCATTTGGGAGATGGATATCTTGGGACCATTCCCTATGGCAACAGGATAAAAAAAATTTTTGGTAGTTGCTGTAGATTACTTCACCAAATGGGTAGAAGCTGAAACACTAGCACAAATCATGAAAAGAAAATGAGGGATTTCATCTAGAAATTAATTATCTATCATTTTGGCTTACCTCAAGTAATCATCACTAATAATGAAAAATAGTTTGATAATAAAAAATTCAAGAAATTCTATTTCGAGCTACACATCAACCATAGATTAACCTTAGTGGGACATCCAAAGTCTAATAGAGAAGCTGAAGTCACAAATCGAATAATTCTCCAAGGCCTAAAAACTAGGCTCACTGAAGTCAAAGATCTTTGAGTTGATGAGCTATACAATGTTCTCTGGGCATATAGAACTACCCCCAGATTACCAATCGGAGAAATGTCTTTCAAACTCACATTTGGATCAGAGATGATAATACCTGTAGAGATTGGCCTCCCAACACCAAAAGTGAAAAACTTTCATAAAGAAAGTAATTCTAATCGATTAAAGACCGACCTAAACTTGTTAGAAGAAACTAGAGACAAAGCTCAAATTTGGATAGTGACTTATAACCAGAAAGTAGCCAGATATTATAATACTAGAGTGAAGCCAAAAATTTTTCAAAAAGGTGATTTGGTCCTTCGTCAAGTAGAAATTTCAAAATCCACAGAACAAGGAAAGCTTATTCTAAATTGGAAAGGACCATACCAAATCACTGAGGTAACTCGATTCAGAGCCTACAAAATTGAGAATCTAGATGGCTCAAATATTTTCAAGACATGGAATGCAGAAAATCTCAAAATGTACTATCAATAAATTCTGAATAAATGCTTCAAAAATTCTATTCCATTAAAGATTTCTCCAAAATTTCAAAATCCCTCTGATCACCTCGATCAAAGTCCGATCTCCAAATCAGCAGAGCCCCAAAAGGCATAGGAGATAAGATCTCCATTATTTCTAAAGTCCGATCTTCGGATCGGTAGAGCCCCGATGGACACAGGAGATAAGATCTCCACTGTTTCTAAAGTCCGATCTTCGAATCAGTAGAGCTCCAAAGGGCATAGGAGATAAGATCTTCACTATTTTTAAAGTTCGATCTCTGGATCTGTAGAGCCTCGAAGAGCAAAGGAGATAAGATCTCTACTATTTCTAAAGTCCGATCTTCGAATCAGTAAAGCTTCGATAGGCACAAAAGATAAGATCTCCACCACTCAAAGTTCGATCTCCAGATTGACAGAACCCGAATGAATACAAGAGATAAGATCTCTACTATTCTAAAATACCTATCAATGAATCGATGTTATTATGGATTTTGATAAAATATTAATCTTTGGATCGATGTTATTATGAGTCTTGGTTAAAAATTAATCTTCAGATTGAAGTTAATTTAGACCTCTGTGAATTACTGACCTCAAGGTCAATATTATTAATTTCTATCGTTTATCAATCTGTGGGTCAAAGCTAATGAATCATGAGGATTCCTATCAATAATCAACTTCTAGGTCGATTCTATTACAAACTTCTATTGATCCACAGTCTCAAGATCGAAGTTATGCAGAACTCTTATCTAATACTGATCTCCAAATCGATGACATTACTAGTATTGAAGATGACCCCATTGGGATTTTACCGAGATAAAATCATTTATTGTTACTTGGAAAAATTTTGAGTAAAGAGGCATTACAGTAAACTATCACAGATCGAAGAAAGCCGATGACAAACATAGTTGTTGAAAAAAAAAATTCATTCCATTGAATAAAGTCATTACAAAAAGCCTGAACTGGATCGATACAAAGAAATAAAGACAAAAAAGGAGAAGATACAAAAATCAGGCATTTTTCTGAGGAGCTTTGATAGGAGCAGTGGTCGCTGGGACATCCTCCAGTAAGATAATTTTAGTAGGCACTAGAGTAGAATCTGGAGTTTCCATTGGAACAGAGGCTGGGACTTTGATGAGGGCTGAAGGCTCAGCCTTGGGGGTGACCAATGCAACAGGCACCTTCGAGGCAGGTTGAGGCACCACCATAGCAAAGTCAACCTCTAGTGCCGGTTGAGGCTCCACCCCCACAGCCAAGTCGAGGTAGGACTCCATGGTGATGCTACTTAGGTCTAAATTGGAAAAGAGTTTTCCAATTAGACCCTTGCAGTTATTGAAGCCGCTTTCAAAAGCCTCCCTAGTGGCCTCCATGACCTCTTCGGCAAAATCCTCAAAGGATTTGTACCCCTCAATGGTGTGGCCAACAGCGATCTTCTAATGCTCCAAGTCTCTCTGATAGGTCAAGAGCGCCTTGTCTCGAGCAGTCAATGTTTTGTCCTGAAAAATCACTGTCCCCTCTAGCTCCTTTATTCTTATCTTCATATTAAAAATCCTAGAGACCTCCAGCCGCAGCTCCTACAACTTCTCCTCTCCCTCATTGACCTTCTCCTGAAGGTCCAATAAAGATTTATTTTTCTTAGAAATTTCATTGAGCTTCTCTTGGAGCTGCTTTTTTAGTCTAGTGGAAAGCTTCTCTTCTTTCGTGGCCTTCTCCTCCGCCACTTTCTGGCAATTCTTGGCGGACTGTAGAGTCTCCTCTAGAGACTTCTTATTTTCATTGAGCCAGCCAATATGCTCAGTGAACAGTCGAAAGTAGGAAGCAGCCTAGTAAAAAGCGAAAAGACGTCAGGTCAGTGAAAAACCAATGTAAAAAAAAAGGAGAAAAGAGAGAAGAAAAAAAGAGAGAAAAGAAGAAAGGAAAAGGAAAAAGAAGAAACTTGCTTACATCCAGAATGCTGCTGAAACTATTATTTAGCAGCTCGTCCGGACCGAGGTCCCTCCTTCGAGTGCGTAGCTCCATCTGCGACATAACAGCATACAGGAGATCCTTCCCCAATATCGCCGTATCCCATAGAGAGGCCTACAAGAGATCAATCCAGTTGGCCGAGATCATCGGTGGATCAATCAATGGAATCTTTGAGCCCCTAGTAGGCTAGGACTGGGGGGTAGTTGTTGATGCTAGTGCAATCGATGGACTAGACCATGATGGTGCAGTTGCGGGACTCGACCTCCATCAGGTGGTCGATTTCTTCTGAGGTGGGCAGACCATCTTGGTAGTTTGACGATGTCCTCTGGACATCAGAGAAGATGTTGGTGATGGAAGGGTGCTAATGGGTGCTGCATTGATAACCAGCACCCCCGTGCGAGGAGGCGCAGGTCGGTGAGAAGCCAAGGTGGCGCTGGCAACATCCTTTCCTTTCCCCTTCTTTGCTGGCGGAGGGTCGAAAGATTCTAACTTCCTCTTCTTTTGTTCTACCAGTCTTCGAGGGTCGAACCTCATGAAGGCTGCAATAAATAATAGAAAATATGGTCAGAAAAAAATTGAGCTCAAAAAAAATTGAGAAAGATCTGACGACAGACTTGAAGGGAAATCCTGATTTTCCGGTCCAGGTTCGTCCAGATCTGATTAGATCAAGAGATATATTTCAAAAATTTTCTCTTGACCTTAATCAGATCTTGATATGTTTCAGATCTGATTATTATTATTTTAATAAATAAAATAAAAGAAGATAAATTAAATCAAATTCAATTTACCTGATTTGGGTAATCCTATTACCCTGTAGATGATCCTGATTGCAGCGGAAGGTTCTGGATCTTAGCCATGCAAGCGCCTGGCCTCTACCGGTATCCACTTGGGTTGGATCTGGAGAACCTCTTCTTCTCAATCACACCTCCAAAAATCAGATCTGGATCTGATTTGGAGGATCTTCAAAACTCTTTTGAAGATCTGCAGTCATCCTTTTGCAGCAGCGCAGCCTTCTTGCTTTTGATCGCCTTTCCTTGATCTGAATCGCACCAAACTAAGTCCAAAACCCTTTTGGACGTGGAGAGCAAGGGGAGAAGAGAGTATGGCATGGAGAAGGAGGGGAGAGGCAGCCTTGGACGTGGGAAATCTCTTTCAATAAGACTTTGACTTCACTTGGAATTAGGGTTGGGCGCAGGGTCTTATTTATAGACTAAGCGTGATCCAACTCTTCTTCCTCTCAACCAATCACAACCCTTTGTGAAATCAGATCTAAATCTGATTGGTTGAAAAAGAGACCCCTGGATTCCTCCTTAGAGGGCGCCTAAGACCAGTCAAACTGGATTCTTAGTAGAACTCTAATTGGAATCCAAAAGGGAGATGGAGTCCTTGTCCAACAAGGACTCCTAGGCGCCTCCTACTTGGGCTCACGCCACCCTTGGCGTGCGCCCTTCTCCTTGCCAGGTTCTGGCAGGGGGACAAGCCCCCACCAGCTCTCCAATAGGTGCATGACATGTGGTCAAAAGTCAAAGGGTGAATGGTCAACGTTTGACCAGTCAAAGGTAGACTTTTGACCAAAGTCAAAGAACAAGAAATGGCAGGTGACCAAAAATGGCAGGTAATGTCTTACAAATAAGACAACCTATTCTGACTTGGACAACCTCCAGTCAGACCATATGAAGGCCTCTGATTGAGCACAAACTCCTTTGGCTCAGTCAGGACAACTTATTTATGATAGTAAAAGAAGAACGTTAGGTTCAATCGAGTGCTAGCACGATTTCCTTGAACCTAATTAAATCTCATTC
The DNA here is from genome assembly GCA_006176705.1 of Cocos nucifera. NCBI lineage: Eukaryota > Viridiplantae > Streptophyta > Magnoliopsida > Arecales > Arecaceae > Cocos > Cocos nucifera. Next base: position 298,290 of record QRFJ01000315.1, read on the forward strand.
AGATCAATTGAACTAGATCAGTTCAATTGATGATCACCAGACTCAAACCCTTGTTTGTGTGACCCAGTTAGGTTCAGTTCTGCATGGTAATGGGATATGTCATGATCTCTATCATAGACATCATCGAAACTCCTTTCGATGGATCAGAACTCTTCTGATTCGAACAGCTAGAATGATCGATCATCTAAATCATTCTAATTGCTCCCAAAATCCACCAGTGACACCTAGCAGTATATGGTGGCAACCCATCAGAGCTGAATGCGAACCTCTTGGTGCAGCTACCTGTGTGATTCAGTTCTTCTATCTTGAGCCCCGATCAGATTAGGGTTAAGGTGAACTCGTCAAACCCTAGTCTCTGTCATATGATGTAATCATTCGATTCGAGTCCAATATGAAAATCTAAATAGAAACTCTTTCTATTATTTCACTCTGCCATGGCCATGGGCTTCAGAACTTGATTCTCATGATCATCATAGGGCTACTCCTCTACCACCGAGGTAGATAGATCCTATCTTGATGCAATCCAGTTCCTACAATGAACATGTCACAGCCAACATACACCTCAGGGTTCCATATGGCTAGGAGACCGAGTAATGGTGTAGTCAAACTATAACACCCTCAAGGTGAACTGCCGATGCATCTCAGGTCAAAGAACCAGACACACTACTGCAGCATCGAGTCAGTCATTGACGAGAAGGTAGACTCCCTAATGACTACTCGAGGTGGTCACGCTCAGTGCCCTCGTTCTCTAACGAGTACCTGTACTCTCGCTCTGGTGTTTCCACACCGTAGACTCAAGACTCATCTACTAAAGAGAAGCGATCGTACACCAACCTTCCAGATCAATCACCATCCTCGTGATGATCCTATGGTCGGGAGCTGTTTATGAGTTAATAATGATTATTCATGTCTTAAATTTTCAACTCTTGAAAATATAAATTATCATTACCATTAACTCAAAGGATGTATCACAGACACTAAATACACATGTGTGATAGAAAATAACCCATTAGATTAATTACAGTCAAAATTATAATTTTGCCCCTAGAAGTGTATTACAAGTGTCAGTCCAATTCTGGCTTCTAGGGCACATATATCTAACAATCTCCCACTTGTCCTAAAGCCAATTGGCTACAAGTCTAAGTCCCATCTTCTCAAGGTGGGCTTGGATCTTCTGCTGGCCCAACGGCTTTGTAAGTGGGTCTGCCACATTATCTGTGGAGTTGACTCTCTTGACCTCAACGTAACCTTTCTCAAGGTAATCGCGGATGAGATGGTATCACCGTTTGCTTGGAACTCTTCCAGCACAAACAGTCTGCCAGATGTCGACTTTCGATCATCTATATCGGACATGAAGTTCGAGTCTGTGTATCCCTGGACCAGGAGTTCTCCGTTACCAAAGACCAACATCATATCCTTAGTTCTTCTCAAGTACTTAAGGATACATTTCACAGAAGTCCAGTGTTCTTCACCTGGATTTGACTGATATCTGCTTGTGACTCTCACAGCATGGGCTATATCAGGTCGTATACATAGCATGGCATACATGAGGCTCCCTATTGCAGAAGCATAAGGGATCTTGCTCATGCGTTCTATTTCCTCAGGTGTGCTGGGGCACATCTTCTTGGAAAGATGAATACCATGTCTGAAGGGTATTAATCCCCTCTTAGAGTTTTCCATACTAAACCTCTTTAGTACTTCCTCTATGTACATCTTCTGTGAAAGTCCTAGCATCCTATTCGGTCTATCCCTATAGACCTTAATTCCTAGAATAAAGGATGCTTCACCTAGGTCTTTTATGGAGAATTCCTTAGACAACCACACCTTGACTGATGTCAACATGGGAATATCATTCCCAATAAGGAGGATGTCATCCACGTACAATACGAGGAAGACAACAGCGCTCCCACTGACCCTTTTGAAAACACATGGTTTTTCTTCATTTTTGATGAAACCAAACTTTTTGATCACATCTTTGAAACGAGTGTTCCAGCTCCGAGATGCTTGCTTAAGTCCATATATGGACCTTTGCAGCTTGCAAACCTTGTGATCAGTATCACTGGATGTGAAACCTAGCGGCTGTTCCATATAGATATCTTCCTCAAGATATCCATTTAGGAATGCCGTTTTCACGTCCATTTGCCATATTTCATAATCGAAATAGGCTGCAACAGCAAGCAATGTGCGGATGGATTTTAGCATAGCTATCGAAGAAAAGGTATCCTGATAGTCAATGCCTTCACGTTGACTATAACCTTTTGCCACCAGTCTAGCCTTGAATGTCTCCACATTCCCATCTGCACCAATCTTTCTCTTGAAGATCCATTTACACCCAATAGGTACTATACCTTCTGGTGGATCTACCAAGGTCCAGACTTGGTTTGAGTGCATCGAGTCGATCTCTGACTTCATTGCCTCAAGCCATTTCTCGGAGTCGATATCTGATATCGCCTCGTTGTAGGTTTTGGGATCATCACCATGAGCACCATTACCTATGAGGAACATTTCCTCTACGTCCTCTGAAATAATACCTAAGTATCTTTTAGGGGGATGGAAAACTCTTTTCGATCTACGAGGTGGAGGAGGTAGTGTTCTTATTGGCTCTACCTGATTTGGTTCCACTTGGTCCTTAGCTCTTTCTGCTTGTGAGACTTTCTCATCAAGCTTAATCTGCTTTCCAATGCCACTATCTTGAATAAACTATTTTTCAAGAAATATGGCATGTCGACTCATAATCACATTGTGGTCTTCAGGAATGTAGAAATAGTATCCTAATGACTCTTTAGGATATCCTATGAATCGAGCTCTAAAGGACCTAAACTCTAACTTGTCCGCTTGTTGTCTTTTGACATAAGCCGGACAACCCCAAATTCTGAGATGACTCAGACTTGGTTTCTTACCGTGCCATATCTCATACGGTGTGGTAGGAACGGTTTTAGAGGGAACCCTATTCAGTAAATAGATAGAAGTTAATAATGAATGTCCCCAAAGAAAATCTGGGAGGTCTGTGAAGCTCATCATGGATCGAACCATATCCAATAGAGTCCGATTTCTCCGTTCTGAAACCCCGTTGAGTTGAGGTGTTCCTGGTGGAGTCCATTGAGAGACTATGCCATTTTCCTTAAGATAGTCTAGGAATTCCCGGCTAAGATATTCACCTCCTCGATCTGATCGAAGAACCTTAATGGGTTTTTCAGTTTGTTTTTCTACTTCATGTCTGAATTCTTTGAACTTTTCAAAAGCTTCAGACTTGTGTCTCATGAGATACACATACCCATACCTAGACAGATCATCGGTAAAGGTAATGAAGTAGACAAAATTGCCTCTAGCTGGCACATCGAATGGGCCGCACACATCAGTATGTACTAGGGCAAGGAGATCTGTGGCCCTCTCCCCATGTCCAACAAAAGAGAGTTTAGTCATTTTGCCTTGAAGACAAGATTCACAAGTTGGATATGACTCAAAAGTCAATGGACTCAATAGCCCATTTTTCTCCAATTTGTTAATCCTATCTTCTGCTATATGACCTAATCTCAGGTGCCATAGATATCTGTCGTTTGGACTATCCCTAGGTCGTTTGGCATTCACGTTTTGCTCGATAGTTAAAACAGGTACATCAATATGCAACTGATAAAGACCATTAACAAGGAAACCATTTGCAATTTTATTTCTTTCATAAAGAATGTTACAATGGTCCTTAAAAAAGGTGATCACATAACCTTCTTGTGCTAAGCATGAAACAGAAATCAAATTCCTGCTAGCTGCAGGCACATAATAACAGTCTTTTAAAACTAAGTCTAAACCAGATGGTAATCGCAGAGGGTATGTTTCCACGGCTACTGCAGCAACTCTTGCTCCATTACCGACGCGTAGGATCATGTCTCCATCCCTCAGCCTCCTGCTATCCTCAAGACCCTGTATGGAAGTGCACAGATGAGCACTAGAACCAGAGTCAAGCACCCAACTGGATGCAGAAGAAACCGTAAGGTTAGACTCAATAACGAGCATACCTCCAGAAGGACCTTCCTTCTTGTTCTTTAGGGTGGCCAGGTAAGTAGGGCAGTTCCGCTTCCAATGGCCGTCGCTGTTGCAATGGAAACACTTTCCTTTGCCATCGACCTTCTTCTTCGGTTCTGCCTTCTTCTTCTTTGATCCTTCTACCTTTTGCTTTTTCACAGACTTCTTTTTCTTTCCATAAGACTTTCTTTTGGAAGAAGTCCGTTCCATAGCAAGAACTGAGCCTTTAGAATCTTTTCATAGAAAGCTCAGCGGTAACCAGCATATTCATCAACTCGGCCAAGGAATTCTGAAGTTTATGCATGTGGTAATTCATGATGAATTGCCCATATGCATCAGTCAAGGATTGCAGAATAATATCATTCTGCAAGTCCAAGTCCAACTTCACACCGAGCTTCTCAAGCTCTTCCATATCCTTGATCATTGTCAGACAGTGATCTTGGACTGACTGCCCATCACGCATCTTAGCCTTAAAAAGTCATTTCGTGACTTGATATTTGGCTGCGCGACTCTGTTCACCAAACATCTCCTGCAGGTGAGCCAACATTTGGCGAGCAGTCCCGATATCTTCATGTTGGCGCTGGAGCTCATCAGACATCGAGCCCAACATGTAGTATCTGGCCTTATTGTCTTCGTCAATCCATTTTTCCAGAGACGCTCTCTGTTCAACAGATGGACGAGCTGGTAAGGTGGGAGGGTCCTGGTCCAAAACATGTGTTAACTTCTCTGAACCCAAAATAATTTTGTAGTTCCTGAGCCAATCTTTATAATTGGGTCCAGTCAGTCTATGTGTGTCTAGGATACGTGCCAGTGGGTTGGACGCAGACATTTTCCTGTAGAGAGTCAAAGATTCTAGTTAGATACTGTAATTTTGACTTGACCAATTTGTTTAGGGATTTTATTTTTAAAACAAATTAGCTCCCATTATTTTCTCGGATCCCTACACTCCCTCTGTAGAGAAGCGAAAATCTCCATGATTGATGATTTCTAGTGGGTGGTGCGGTCTCACCAACTGACTCATCACCTCACCTAACAGTTATTGGTGATGGGTTAGCCAATGAGTGAACAACTCTTGTTCAATGATTCTCTAATCATGGTGCACCCAAACTTGGTCTCTAATTCATGGATCTCACCGTATCCGGAATATTGATCCACTCCTTAGTTAAGTCAGACCCACCATTTGCATAGACTGGGTTCCTAATTGGGTCTCTCACCATATCCGAAATATTGAGCCCAACTCATCCTCCAGCCCATAGCATCCAATGCCTAATAGACATGGTTGCGTCTTCCCGGTGCAACTAAGCCACTGTATCCAGCCGAGAACAATCAACCCCGGGAAGGGCCCGCACGTCTACAATGGTGGAAGACCTCGGACTTAATCTTTTCTTAGGGAGAATTGATTCAGGTCTCATTAAACTAGACTTGGCTTAGTCATAACAATTATGACTAACCTAGTGGCATGGGTCAGCTCGGATTATTGACCACCTCAGATCAGAACTGTGTCAACAGATATGGCCAGGTAAGTGAGACCGGTGGAAGGAATATGCCGTTAACTCGCACAAGAACGCATTCAGGTCGAGTAGCTTCCAATTAAAAACCAGTCGGTCGTCTGTGCCAAACTTACCTTAGACACCAAATTATTGAGTCAGAACCAATTGGGTTAGCCTACAATCCAGACTCTAACCTCTGAGCCTAATTAGGTCTTGCTTGATCGTGACTCGATCTTGACCCAGACTTATTATTAGGCTGGTCAATTTAAGCATTGTTGATCCCATCTAACCAACTCTTGATTCGGTTTGATCAACCGCTTAGACCTAATTGAGCTACCCAAGCCCGAACCCAGTATTATGAATATGTCTTAGATCTGAAATTCTCAATTTTAGACCTAATTGATATTCCATAAACTTAATTCTTAATTAAGTTGGGTTCACAAACAAAATATGCACAATAAATCCTAGGGTTTCAGGATCTAGGGTTTTGCAGAAAGTAAGTTTTGGGTTTCTGATTAAGGACGAACACGCAGCACCCCTACACGTCATAAGAACACCCCATCGAATGGGAAGAGAGGGCCTTTAAACCCTTCTTCATTCTTATGACCGGACGGCCAAGAGGAACGCCTTAATCAGGAACATGTAAATCTACAAAATAGTTATAGATCTATATCATATATCTCATATACAAATTTAGATCTAACCAAGGCATATTTTGCATACATCTCATGTATCATAATCATGCATATTTTCAGATCTAAATTATCACATAATAATCTAAAAAATTAGATTTAAATTGATCTAATCAAAATAAATTCTAATCTAGATAATTATGTAGAACTATTCTACAACTAGTCTAGTCATGCATCTATCATATCTCATATGATATTTAAAATTAAATAATTTTTATTTGCTGTTTATCAGATGTTATTATAACACTTATAATATCAGAAAATAGTAAATAAGAAGATCTAAAATATGATTTAATCATATTAAATCAAAGACATGCAAAACTATTCTATAGAACTATTCTATTCTAGAACTAGTCATGCATATCTTCATGTTCTTAGATCCAAATCATTTAATTTTAATTTTTCTGATTTCAGATCTGATCACATCTCATGTGACATCTAAAATCACATTATTTTTAATTAAAATTAGATCTAAATAATTTTAGAACCATGGCTCTGATACCAGTTGAAGGGAAATCCTGATTTCCCGGTCCAGGTTCGTCCAGATCTGATTAGATCAAGAGATATATTTCAAAAATTTTCTTTTGACCTTAATCAGATCTTGATATGTTTTAGATCTGATTATTATTATTTTAATAAATAAAATAAAAGAAGATAAATTAAATCAAATTCAATTTACCTGATTTGGGTAATCCTATTACCCTGTAGATGATCCTGATTGCAGCGGAAGGTTCTGGATCTTAGCCACGCAAGCGCCTGGCCTCTACCGGTATCCACTTGGGTTGGATCTGGAGAACCTCTTCTTCTCAATCACACCTCCAAAAATCAGATCTGGATCTGATTTGGAGGATCTTCAAAACTCTTTTGAAGATCTGCAGTCGTCCTTTTGCAGCAGCGCAGCCTTCTTACTTTTGATCGCCTTTCCTTGATCTGAATCGCACCAAACTAAGTCCAAAACCCTTTTGGACGTGGAGAGCAAGAGGAGAAGAGAGTATGGCATGGAGAAGGAGGGGAGAGGCAGCCTTGGACGTGGGAAATCTCTTTCAATAAGACTTTGACTTCACTTGGAATTAGGGTTGGGCGCAGGGTCTTATTTATAGACTAAGCGTGATCCAACTCTTCTTCCTCTCAACCAATCACAACCCTTTGTGAAATCAGATCTAAATCTGATTGGTTGAAAAAGAGACCCCTGGATTCCTCCTTAGAGGGCGCCTAAGACCAGTCAAACTGGATTCTTAGTAGAACTCTAATTGGAATCCAAAAGGGAGATGGAGTCCTTGTCCAACAAGGACTCCTAGGCGCCTCCTACTTGGGCTCACGCCACCCTTGGCGTGCGCCCTTCTCCTTGCCAGGTTCTGGCAGGGGGACAAGCCCCCACCAGCTCTCCAATAGGTGCATGACATGTGGTCAAAAGTCAAAGGGTGAATGGTCAACGTTTGACCAGTCAAAGGTAGACTTTTGACCAAAGTCAAAGAACAAGAAATGGCAGGTGACCAAAAATGGCAGGTAATGTCTTACAAAATAAGACAACCTATTCTGACTTGGACAACCTTCAGTCAGACCATATGAAGGCCTCTGATTGAGCACAAACTCCTTTGGCTCAGTCAGGATAACTTATTTATGATAGTAAAAGAAGAACGTTAGGTTCAATCGAGTGCTAGCACGATTTTCTTGAACCTAATTGAATCTCATTCAGATCAATTGAACTAGATCAGTTCAATTGATGATCACCAGACTCAAACCCTTGTTTGTGTGACCCAGTTAGGTTCAGTTCTGCATGGTAATGGGATATGTCATGATCTCTATCATAGACATCATCGAAACTCCTTTCGATGGATCAGAACTCTTCTGATTCGAACAGCTAGAATGATCGATCATCTAAATCATTCTAATTGCTCCCAAAATCCACCAGTGACACCTAGCAGTATATGGTGGTAACCCATCAGAGCTGAATGCGAACCTCTTGGTGCAGCTACCTGTGTGATTCAGTTCTTCTATCTTGAGCCCCGATCAGATTAGGGTTAAGGTGAACTCGTCAAACCCTAGTCTCTGTCATATGATGTAATCATTCGATTCGAGTCCAATATGAAAATTTAAATAGAAACTCTTTCTATTATTTCACTCTGCCATGGCCATGGGCTTCAGGACTTGATTCTTATGATCATCATAGGGCTACTCCTCTACCACCGAGGTAGATAGATCCCATCTTGATGCAATCCAGTTCCTACAATGAACATGTCACAGCCAACATACACCTCAGGGTTCCATATGGCTAGGAGACCGAGTAATGGTGTAGTCAAACTATAACACCCTCAAGGTGAACTGCCGATGCATCTCAGGTCAAAGAACCAGACACACTACTGCAGCATCGAGTCAGTCATTGACGAGAAGGTAGACTCCCTAATGACTACTCGAGGTGGTCACGCTCAGTGCCCTCGTTCTCTAACGAGTACCTGTACTCTCGCTCCGGTGTCTCCACACCGTAGACTCAAGACTCATCTACTAAAGAGAAGCGATCGTACACCAACCTTCCGGATCAATCACCATCCTCGTGATGATCCTATGGTCGGGAGCTGTTTATGAGTTAATAATGATTATTTATGTCTTAAATTTTCAACTCTTGAAAATATGAATTATCATTACCATTAACTCAAAGGATGTATCACAGACACTAAATACACATGTGTGATAGAAAATAACCCATTAGATTAATTATAGTCAAAATTATAATTTTGCCCCTAGAAGTGTATTACAAGTGTCAGCCAATTCTGGCTTCTAGGGCACATATATCTAACAAGACTCACCCTGGAAAGAAATAAGATTGATGCTAGAGTCGAATAAGGATTGATCCATCACCAATTGGGTGATCTTAGGCACCTTCATATCTAGTAGCTCTTCGAAGGCCTTCCGATCCTTGGATAGAATAGACTTATTGAAATTCCAGTTTAGTTGGGGACTATCCCAACCAGTGCTGAAACCCCAAGGAGTATCAGAAGAAATAAAAAAAAAAAAACTTTTCATTCATGGAATGAAGAAGGAAGAGCAGGATCGAATTTATAATTTGGCCGGGGTGAGAAATACCACTAGCCTTTCTTAGTTGGGTGCTTTTTCAAAATAAAAAAAGTCCTAAACAAAGAAGTCCTAAGATTGATGGTGGCAACACTACAACAGATGATAAAGATTAAAATAATCCTACTGATATTTAGGGTGACCTGAGTTGGCTACAGACTGTAGTAGTCTAATATATTGCAAATGAAAGGATACAAGAAAAAGCATAGCCCGGATCGGAGCGATTCATCATAGAAGGCCACACAACCTTCGAAAGATCGTGTAACCCGATTACCCGATCCAGGCGCAATAAGTTGAAAATGGTCGGGAATAAAATACTTCTCCTTAAGTCTTTCTAGGTCAGCATCTATCATAAGAGAAGGCTCGGTACTCAGGATAAAATAATCCATGAATTTTCTTACTAGAGACTTCAAACTATTTTCGCCAGACGCACTAGCCTCAGCGGCAGCCTGAGATGGATTACCCACCTCAATGGTAAGCAAGGGCTGGGTTGACTAGATGTCATGGCCACTCAAGAGCAACTCCCCCCTTTCACCATCGTCGAGAGAGGCACTCTCCTGAGAAGACATGGAGAAAAGGAAGGAAAAGATGGACTAAGAAAATGAAAAAAGAGACTCAAAGGGAAGGAAACAAAAGAGAACGGAGAGAGGAAACCCTAAAAAACAAAAACTCTAAAACTTAGAGAAAAAAAGGAGAATCCTACCGAAGGGGATAAGAAGCCTTCTTTGCTACTTTTGGTGACCCTCTCCAAGCTCCGGCTACCACTAGAATCGCCTCCTTCTCCGATCAATAGAGTGCTCGAAAGTCTCTTTAGCAGCAAAAATCTTGCCCAGGGAAAATAACAGTGAAGACGGAAGGATGACAGATAAGTACCCCTTATATAGAGAAAAAATGATAGCTCAGATTGACCTGCCCATCGTCGGATCTAAACCACCTGTCAATCATCCGAAGGAGCTGCAGAAAAGCTATTTTGATGCAATAGCCTAAATCGAACCATGAAAGCCTATCCTATATGGTGGTTCAACCAGCCCACAGATGAGCGCCACGTGCCCCACGTCGCCTGGGTTACAGTGGCACGGTCAATGATGGCCTCACTCTCTTCAATGCTTTCTTAAATGCTAGAATACGATGATTTGTGTAAACAAAATGGCCTATCTTCTTGAATCATTCAAAAATCAAGTTTGGCAACCGCACAGCATGATCTTTGGAGTAGCGAATGATCTTTGAAATGACTTTTCGTACTTATCACCAAGGGAGTTCAGCTCCAAATTTGAAAAGTGGGGGGCAACTATTGGTACAGACAATCCTCATTAGACACGTGGCACCATCAGAAAGACCACTATCCTAAATAATGCAGAAATAATAATTTGCAATCTTAGGTCGGTAATGTACCGACCTGGTACTTTGGCTATTGCGTAATAAGTGACAAGAATCGACTAAGTAATCGAGAGTAGATCGGTAATATGTCGGCCACAGTAAAATTAGAACGGTAAGCTATCATAGCCAGTTTACAAACGAAATCTTTCTAGATCGGTATTTAATCGATCTCCCAGTAAGTCAGAATCAGATCAGCATTTGCTCTGCCTAAAAGCAGGCAACAGCCCAGGATCAATAGAACATCGATTTTCTACTGATATGGATAATCATTATGCTCAGAATCCATAATCCAAACCTCTCAAGATCAGTAAAACATCGATCTCACCATAAATCTAGATAGATGATTTACCGATCTCGACATCCTCCAAAAGCCAGCTAAGTGCCAACTGTGCTCCCGCCTAATTGCAACCCTCCTGTTGTGTTATAACTGACCACCACCAAAGCAAAATGGTCAATAACTGTAATCCAGCTGGCCATAATAAACAATAGCCTAAACAATCTTCTTTATAAAATAGAGGGCAGGGTATCCCTCCACGTAAGCTCACGCTTGAGATTCATAGAGCCAAGACTCTATTAAAATCAATCTTCGACTTTCCCGTTGAGGGAAGATCGAGATCCCTTCAAAATTCTTTCACTCTGTCTTCTGAATTCTCATTTTTCACTATCTATTCTCAAGGCCTCAACTAACTTAAGCATCGGAGGATTCTAAATCGCAGGGTATCCTATCGATTTTTGGACTTTTCTTGCAGGTTCTTTGACGATCCGGGTCAACCCAATCCAATCGGCTCTCTAGCACAGTATTTTCGCTTCCTTCTGAAGCTTTGCAGCAACATATACTATACCCTTGGTAACGATATCAATATCGGTAACAATAAAACCCTAAAAATATTATACTAATATGGGATCTGAATTGTCTTACTTTTGGCATCAAATCAGCCTTTTTTTTTTATTTTTTAATCAATATGCCAAGTCCTCTAGGAGAGATTCAATCTCCATTATCATGTAACTCAGCCAATGTAAGGTTCCAAGACGTTAGGCCTTAGCTGATATAAGGGTTCAAATGATCATATTTGAGGGGATTTAATGCATTCTACTGCCTTCATGTGTCCATGTCGATAGTCCTAATGGTTGCTTGGCACATGAATGCAAAGTCCTATTGCAGTCCAACATGAGTGATGTATACAACCACTCAACTTTGAGAAAGAAAAGGTCGAGCAAAAATAAATTCTACTTGGTACATCAAAGCCTCTAGTTCTGAACAATTCTTGCTTCTGGTTGTGGATAAATCTCGGCCCGATTTAAATATAGATCAAGATTTCAAATCTCGTTCGATCCGGTCAAAATCCAACCAAACCCAACACATGCCAACAAAACAAAACGGAGGACTAATCTAGTAATTATAAGCAAAGTCAGTACGGCTTTAGCACGAAAAGCAACTAACACGGCTGCGACAAAATCCCCCAACGGATAACCCTCATCCCGCAGCAACCAAGTCGGCTCGGACTTCATGTCTCAAGCTCAACCACGCCGGAGAGAGACCGACGTCAATGGAAAATTAGTAACCATTCTCCCCTCTCTTCCCTCCTTGCGGCTGTTCATTGAACTCGAACGCTTCTTTCTTTTTTCTCCAGAAACATCTCGAAGAGTCTGATATAAGTCGCTATCTTATCCTTAATTGCGTAGATGCTAAGTTTCAGCTTGTCTCTAGTTTTGTTAACTTGCATAGAGATTTGGTTGCAGTTCGTTATGATCATCAAGGCGTTGTTGAGGAGGTATCAGAGGTGGAACCCTGTGCACCCCACCGTGGGTACCTTCTGGGGCTTGGGGATTGGCCTCGGATGCGGCGTGGGATGGGGACCGGGGTTTGGGCCGGAGGTCATCGGTTACGTTGGAGCTGGCTGTGGTGTGGGATTTAGCGTCGGCATTACTCTGGCTGGTGTTGGTGTTGGCCTTCCGCGAAACGGTCTCATCCAAATCCCATTCAATGGTATGGTCTGGTCTCTAGTATATGTTTTAATTAGACCTGTGATGCTCCAGTGGCGCTGGATTCTTTCTTTCTTTCTTTGTCTCTCTTTTTTAATCTTGTCTCGATGATATTTGGAGAAACAAATTGATGACTTAGTTGGGCATAATAATCACGTAATGAAAGCTTACCTTCTCTGTTGCAAATTATGAGTCCACTCTTATGGTGATTATAAACATTATTATTATTGGTTGAAGGCTTGTTGGTTGTGGTGGTCATGTTTTTTATTAGGAGATGAAGCATGCAAATGTTATAATTACATAACATGATCGAAGAAAAAAGGAGAATATGTAAGGGCAAAAAAAAAATCATGGACTATCCATTTTTGGTCAACATTTTTGCTGCGCAAATGCCTTGTTGATTATTTTCTTTCATTCTTTGGGAACTAATGAAAACAGTCAACATGCCATCTTTTTAATTTAAGTTATCTATATAACATTGCGTAGACGCATAGGATATGATATCGGAATTTTGTGACTGGATGAAATATGCAAGCAAGCTTCTGCATTTGGACAAGATAGAATGACCTTTTGATAGTACATTAATTTGCAGAGGTGCAAATGTATAAAGGGGTTGGCAGAAGGCCTAAAAGGAAGTGCCGAGCAAATAATTGTATGTTGCTGGGCTGGTAGTCGATAGCACACCAAAGAAGAAACATGATTCACCAACACAAAAAGGGAAGAGAAATGGGAATGAAGCTTTTAAATATATTATCATTCTTTTGGCCCCTTGTCAGAGAGATTTGGTTGGTTACCCTTGTTGTTTCAATGCTTGTGGCTACGTAATTATTGTGGGGACACACTTGGTGACACATGAATTTGATTGAATATGAAACCCATCTTTTAAGGCCGTAAAAGTGTATGGTTTTGATTATTGTTTATGGTTTGTGCTGAGCTTTCCTTATATTATCAACATAATTAAAGCAAGAAGAAGAAGATACTGTTTAGCATAAGCCACTGTTTTCCCTATTTTAATGATGAGAAAAGCATGTGGCTTACAGACCAATAAATATCATACTGTAAGATGGTGGATCCTGGTTTATTTGTAAAATCATGACATTGATGATGAGGGTCCTAAGTTTAGGAGTAGTATCTGAAATCAACACTCCACAAGACATAACATGGAGCAAGTGCAGTGCGGTTGATCCTATTAGACGAGACTTTTTATTATGATGAGCATGTTGCTGGCTCAGCTAAAGACATGTAAATTTGAAAACTATGAAATGGGAGCAAATATTATCATTGAAGGATCTTCATTATGTGTACTACGTCTTCTATGAATCCACAGTGAGCATCCAAGCATTACTTTCTGGATTCAGCAAGTCATAGCTTACATTTGAAAAAATGTGCTGAGGGAAATGAGAGGTAAATTCATAGCAGTCCTCATTTATGGTTTTATGGCAGTACCAGATTTTAAATTCATTGTGATAATTTATGTCAGAATATCAAAATTTCCCAATGCTAAAGTTAGAATTTACTGCCTTGTAGTGCTGGATAGATGCAATGCACATGAGAGCACCCGAGGAAATAGGGTGGTTGTGGTTCCCCATAAAAACATTTTCTGTTATTTATGCAACTTGATGAATATATTCAACTTTTGGTGGATGATCTTTTCTTTTCTTTTCTTTTCCTTTTTTAAATTTTAAGAATAAGGAGTGAACTAAATGTGGTTATATACTAAACATTGGAATAGTCTTACGGTTGGGGAAAGTGGTAAAAATTAAAAAAGTAAAGAGATGTTGAAGGGAAGAGAGCATCATGCAGGTAGATTTTGTTATCAGCTGTAGAAATCTTGAGAAATTAGAAGAGCCCAGAACAATAATTTTTATTGTTCACAGGGGGCAGTTTTAAGCTGTTGAACGGTTTAAGCTATTGAAATTATCTTGTTAATAATTGAGATTATTTGTCTGCTTAGGTTCTGAAGGTTCTCTAAAATGATTGTTCCGTTCCAGTTGGCAATATCTGGTAGTAATCCCTAAGACATCAGGGTAACAATCATGCTGACAGGTAGGAAAGAATTTCCTTGCCATAAAAGTTCTGCATATAAGTTTTCATTCTGGTGCAAGGCCTTAGAACTTTGCATTTTTGGTTTCAGCTCGTGGAAGATGTCCTTAAAACACATAATTCTGAAGGTTTGATGTTCTCTATACCGCAGTTCACTTGCTATTTTGGTTCTTATGTCCTCTATTAATAATTTAGTTCCAATATAATCTGTTCTCGGAATGGAAGTAAATACTTGAATAATGAGCCTTGGTTCTATGAACAACCATTAGTGTAAACATAGCATGAAACGACCTTCAATAGGAAAGTTGCATAAAAAATAATATTAACTTAAGGAAATATCTATTTGTAAAGTTGTGTTTGGACCGATGCCAACTGATGTAGGATTGGGTTATATTTGAACTTAAGCTTACGAAAAAACTCATATACTAAAATATTCCCAAATTATCCCTTAAATTTAATGAATTGATATTTCTTTTTATTTAGTTGGTAAATGGAATCAACTCAGATTGTGATTCTAAACTGAATATGACAACACAAATGGCTTAGTGGCTTGCAGAAAAAAAACATTTTAAGGGACAAAAAAAAAAGGAAAAAAGGAAAAAAAAAATACATATTGAAGTGCAGGACTTCCTCTCTTGCATCAATCCACCACGTCTGTCCAAGAGCAGCAATTATTTCTGACTTATGATGCATTTTTATGGGCTGCTTAGTGCTTACCATAAATTATAATGTTACAGGGAACTTGATATTATTTGACCACTGTTGACTGACTTGCTTTCTCTCTTTCTCTGTAATTTCTCATGCATTGATGCTTACAAAATGTATAGACAACTTGTATGAAATGTAACTCTGGAATATTGCAAGTAACTAAATTGCCACTGTGTCAGCTTTTATAACAGGTAGTGGTTCTTTGGAGTCTGCAAGATCACATGCACTCACGACTGTGAAGAGTGTGGCTGAGGATGGTCTGAACTACATTGCACCTCATATATCTTTTTGGAGGAAGGAATATAGTGGAAGGCTCTCAAGCAGTAAGACAAATCTTCACTTTGACCATAGAGTTAAATTAACCAAGCTGAGCAAAACTTTGTCTATGCATATTCAGTCAGCTTTGGAATGTTTTGAAGCTTTCAAAGATCAATGCTGGCCTCCCAGGAAAAATACATGAGCAACTTAATAGTTTTCATACTGTCTGCTGATTCCTGTGCCATTAATTAACTAACAGTTTTTTTTCCTGGGAAAACATGTACTGTAAAATGTTACTTCAGCGGTTGCCTGTCAGCTGATGCTTAGAATGATTTTTATCCTTCTTCAATACTAGTTTGCGATCAATTTATGGATGTAGTGGTTCAAGTTGAGAAGAACTTTAGTATTGTGTGCATCATGTGAGAACCAGTGGAATTGCTTTTGATCTTTTCCTCAAGGTCTTTTAATTTTTTTATCAGAGTTGAATATAACTTTAATATTTGTGCATAATATGGGAACAGGTGGAATTGCTTTTGATCTTTCGGTATATAGTTTCCTACGAGATCTGCAACTTCAATACTAGACCCCATACTGAACTGATACATACCATGCTGGGTGTTAGTATGGTACATTCATTGCACGGGTACTCAATATGGGGGGTATACTGAGTTATGGATACTTAATACGGGGGTGTACCGAGTTTTGGTGCCATATCGTTATGGTATGGTGCGATCCATACTGGACAGTACCGACTGAGATGGTAAACATACTGTATTAGTACTCCATCTGCCAAAACCACCTTTACTTATAAAGGCAAATGATATGAAACTTTTTGCAGGCTGGGAACTTAACCAAAACAAAGAAAAGAAACATTACCAAATGTTTTGTACGGTCTATAGTTTTTCCTTTGTGATGTTTCTCTCATTCCCTTTTCCCAATTTGGTACATCACACTAACTAGCATCTCTTTTGAATGTAATCTATCATTCCAATAGTTATTGGGAGAGCGAAAATATTTTTTGCTTAACTGAGATATTTGCACATCACTCTCTACTTGTCTATTTTCTGTATGAGTCTATTTAAAATATAAATATTATTTGATGAAGCAGCTGAGTCAACACATCATCGTTACATTTGCTGCTGCTGCTGCTTCTCACCTGTTGTTAGTATTAATATTGACAGGTTTTCTTGTCAACTCTGGTAAAAAGTTGGGAATTTTAAGAAAAATCATAAGATCTGCAGTCCTTTTCCAGCTCCTGCATAATCCTAAACATGTTAGAGACCGATGCTTAATTTTGTTCCTATCTATACTAGTTTGAAACTAATTCATTGCAAAGTTGGTGGCCAGACATAAATTTTGTGATGCAAGGAGAAATAGCTCTTATTGGAATTTTGCTATGGAAAGATGACTTTTTAGATTTTGTTTGGATGCGAAAACAGGGACAAGGTTGTGACAGTAACAAAATCTCAATCATCACAGGCTAACGAGAACATTAAAACATTTTATATTTTTGCAATCTGCTCACTCAATTTGAAGCAAATCCTGCTCATTACTGCAAAAATGTTTCAATGGTAGACCGACATCTTATCTAAAGAACATCATGTTTCAGTTGGGAAATGTCTGCTTTTCGATGCCTTCTGGAGGACTGGATGTGCACCTGCATGCGTGCCAGATTAATGCCTGATTTTAAGACCACCGGCATTTTTTTTTCTTTTTTGGTATTAAATCATTGAGACAATATGTTGACAACTTGGTCATGAGAGTAACCACCTTTCGGTTCCAGAGAAAAGAACTAATCGGCTTGTTGGGGATAAATGCCGCTCCAGTCGAAGTCTAGCTCGATGCCCAGCCTAATGCAACCAGTAGCCGCAGAAGAGCTTCGGCAGACGGGCTTCAACCGAACTCCCAGCGCCCAAGCTTCTTCCAAACTCTCAGCGTCAAGGCCGAACCAGTTAGCTACCGAGCTCCCGGCGTCAAGACCGAACCCCTCCAGCCGGCCGAATTACTTAGTGACCGAGCTTTTTGGACTCCAAGCGGTCGGGCTTTAACGAAATCCCCCAGCGCCCGAACTCCCTCAGCGGTCGCCCCCTCGGTCGAACTTCCTTAGCGGTCGCCCCCTCGGCTGAACTCCCCAAGCAGTCGCCCCTCGGCCAAACTCCTCAGCGATCGCCCCCTCGGCCGAACTCCCCAAGCGGTCGCCCCGTCGGCCGAACTCCCCAAGCAGTCGCACCTCGGCCGAACTCCCTCGGCGGTCGCCTCAGCCGAACTCCTCAGCGGTCGCCCCCTCAGCCGAACTCCTCAAGCAGTCGTCACTCGGCCGAACTCTTCACGGTCGTCCTCGTCGAACTTCGGCCGACCAAGCTCCTACTGAACTCTCAAGCGTCCAAGCCTCAGCCGAAGTCCAACAGCCGGCCGAACTCTCCAACGGCCGAGCTTCGGATTTCCCTCGGTCGAACTCTTCAGCAGACGAGCCTTAGCTGCATACCTCTAGCCAGACGCCTGTGGGAGTCGGACTCCCTCCAATCTTCCTCTTCAGGAGCCCGAACTCCTCCGAAATAGGCACACGAAGGCCTTCAACCCTTCATTCGGCTATCTGCAGCCATCACCATCAGTCCGCCGCAGGCGATAGCGATCCACTGTCAGGCGGCGATGGCACATCGAGCGGCCCGTCACCATACGGCTGCAGTTGTCACCATCAAGCTCCGCTATAAAAAGGACCCTCCCGATACGCTAAGGCTAAGCTCTCTGACCTCTAGTCTCTCTGAGCTCTCCTCTTCTTCTCTAAGCTCTAGAACTCATTCCAAGCACTCCATTCCTGTTGGCCAAAAACTGACTTGACCGTCGGAGGGCCCTGCCGGAGCCACCCTCCACCGGCTCCAGACGGGACTTTGTTTTGCAGGTCCCCGGGGGCGACCTCATCGGCCTCCACTCCGACCACCTCCGACGATGACCAGTTTCTGCACGAACAGATTGGCGCTAGAAGGAGGGCCTCCGAACCTCCGGGGTTTTCTTGTTCTTAAAGGAGTGCTCGGCGACTTTCCTCCCCTCTCCGGAGATCTTCCTTCTCTTCCGAAGAGAAAATGCCTCCCCGGAGAGCTTCAACGCGGCACTCGACGGCCTCTGCGGCCCGGTCCCAATCAGATCCATCTGTCCCTGCTTCAGCCCCAGCAGCTCAGGTTCCACCTGTACGTGCAGTGGATGTGAAGCAGTTCGACCTACTTGTCTGACAGATCCGTGGCCTCACGGAGGCATTGCAGGCTATACAGCAGCCCCCGGTGGCGACTCCACCAGGAAACCCACCATTGGAACGTCAGAAATTGGCCCCAAGGAAGTGTACCAGGGCCAGCATACCGGTTGCCCCGAAGAAGGGGAAACAGAGGGTCGGGGATCCGTGTTCGGATCATGGTTATCTTCTGGGGGAGACCTTCCCCATTCGTAGTCGGAAGCACCCGAAGATCTGCAGCCAAGACGACGCCCTCGATTGCAGGCTACGGGAGATGGACCGACGTATTGAAGAGCTCGACCGCGTCACCTCGGCTCATCATGCCGACGTCCGTGCCGAACCTTCCTTCTCTCTCCAAATTATTCAAGAACCTGTTCCACCGACCTTCGAGCTCCCTCAACTGGAAAGCTACGATGGAACTTCTGATCCGGTTGATCATCTGGAGGCCTTCCGTGCCATGATGCTGCTCCACAGTGCTTCAGACGCCATACTGTGTCGAGCTTTTTCATCTACCTTAAAGAGAGTAGCTAGAGACTGGTACTCGACATTAAAGCCGAGTACGATCTTCTCTTTTGACCAAATGAGCAGTCAGTTCGCGGCTCACTTCATCAGCAGTCGACGCCCGCGCCGAGGTTCGGACTTCCTGATGAACGTCAAGCAGAAGCGGGAGGAATCCATCCAGGATCACGTCACCCGATTTAACGCTGCGGCATTGGAAGTCTGGGACTTGGACCAGTCTGTCGCGATGGCCGCACTCAAGGGCGGCCTTCAGAGAAATAACTTGCTGTTTTATTTGAAAAAAAAGTATCCCAGAGACTTCGCCGATCTGCTGGCTCAGGCCGAGAGATATGCCCGTGCGGAAGAAGCCTTCAAGTCGAAAGACGAGGAATCCCTGAGAGGGCAGCTGGCAGACGATGGAGAGCTGAGTGAAGTTCGGTGAGGCCGAACTTCCCTTCGAAGCTCATCATCCAAGGGAAGTTCGGCGCAAGTGAGGGCGGAACGAAGTTCTCCCGTGAAATGAAGTTCGGCATAAGTGAGCCTGAAGGCCGAACTCCACTTTAAAGCTCACCATCACAGTGAAGTTCGGCGCAAGTGAGGGCGGAACAAAGTTCCCTCGCAGAATGAAGTTCGGCATAAGGGAGGCCGAACTCCGCAGGAGATCACCCAAATGAAGTTCGACCGCGCTCGAGACCGCACCAGGGCGAGCGAGGCCGAACTCTCCCTCGAGTACGTCGCTACAGCGAATTCACGGGAGGTGCAATGAAGTTTGGGCAAGCAAAGCCGACCCGCTCCCTGCGAGCAAGGAAGTCCGGACAAAGAAGCATGAAGTTCTCCCGCAGAAAGTTTTGCGGGAAAGCGGAATAAAGCTCCGCGCAAGCGAAGCCCGAACTCCTCAAGCTCACCAGGAAGGAAGCCCCGACATAAGGG
Organism: Cocos nucifera; assembly: GCA_006176705.1. Lineage (NCBI taxonomy): Eukaryota > Viridiplantae > Streptophyta > Magnoliopsida > Arecales > Arecaceae > Cocos > Cocos nucifera. The sequence goes on from QRFJ01000315.1 coordinate 318,578, forward strand.
CGCGAAGAAATCCTCCTCCCAAAGGGTTCCGCAACTACGTCCTGATCCTCTAACTCAAATTCTCGGCGAAGTTAAGAGCCAGCCGCCAGGACCTGAAGGACTACGGCCTCCCCAAACGCACGCGATTGAAGCAAGTAAAGCCCTTACCATCGCGACCATGGCTACGACACTGAGGAATACGTTCAGCTCCAAGACGAGATTGAAGAGCTCGTCAAAAAGGGACGATGGGATAAATTCCTCCGATGCCAGCCTGAAGTAAGGGAAGATCGGCTAAAGGCGCTGCCGTAACCAGAAAAGACATGAAGGTTGGCCGCCTCGCGGCGTCATCAACATCACCCTCACCGTCCAGCGTCAAAACCAAGAGAAGCATCCTCCAAATTGAGGAGGCCAGCATGAGATAGAGGAGGTCGTCTGGATGGGACTTACTGCCCGAGGGAACTCCGAGGAATAACACCCCGACGACCCTCGAACGGAAATGCACTGCGATTAGCTTCCCCTCGGTAAAATTCTTCCCTCTCAGTAATATTGTTTCTGGACGAAAAAACTATCTGATGGCAGGAGAAAGAAATGAGCGGAAGTGGCCCGTTAGGAACAGGAGGAGGACCTCGTCCTAACACGAGCAAAGTCGAAGGCCTCGTTCACGAAGGACGAGATGGGGGGAGAGGCTCGGACGACGGTCCACATGTGCCCCCACAGCCTGTTAGGAAGAGGAGGAGGACCTCGTCCTAACGCGAGCAAGGTCGAAGGCTTCGTTTACGAAGGACGAGATGGGGGAAGAGGCTCGGACGATGGTCCGCATGTGCCCCCACAGCCCGTTAGGAACAGGAGGAGGACCTCGTCCTAACGCGAGCAAAGTCGAAGGCCTCATTCACGAAGGACGAGATGGGGGGAGAGGCTCAGACGATGGTCCGCATGTGCCCCCACAGCCCGTTAGGAATAGGAGGGGACCTCGTCCTAACGCGAGCAAGGTCGAAGGCCTCGTTCACGAAGGACGAGATGGGGGGAGAGGCTCGGACGATGGTCCGCATGTGCCCCACAGCCCGTTAGGAACAGGAGGAGCGACCTCGTCCTAACGCGAGCAAGGTCGAAGGCCTCGTTCACGAAGGACGAGATGGAGGGAGAGGCTCGGACGACGGTCCGCATGTGCCCCCACAGCCCGTTAGGAACAAGAGGAGGACCTCGTCCTAACACGAGCAAAGTCGCAAGGCCTCATTCATGAAGGATGAGATGGGGGGAGAGGCTCGGACGACGGTCCGCATGTGCCCCCACAGCCCGTTAGGAAAAGGAGGAGGACCTCGTCCTAACGCGAGCAAGGTCGAAGGCCTCGTTCACGAAGGATGAGATGGGGGGAGAGGCTTGAACGATGGTCCACATGTGCCCCCACAGCCCATTAGGAATAGGAGGAGGACCTCGTCCTAACGCGAGCAAAGTCGAAGGCCTCGTTCACGAAGGACGAGATGGGGGACAGGCTCGGACGATGGTCCGCATGTGCCCCACAGCCCGTTAGGAATAGGAGGGGGACCTCGTCCTAACGCGAGCAAGGTCGAAGGCCTCGTTCACGAAGGACGAGATGGGAGGAGAGGTTCAGACGACGGGTCCGCATGTACCCCCACAGCCCGTTAGGAACAGGAGGAGGACCTCGTCCTAACGTGAGCAAGGTCGAAGGCCTCGTTCACGAAGGACGAGATGGGGAGAGAGGCTCGAACGACGGTCCGCATGTGCCCCCACAGCCCGTTAGGAATAGGAGGAGGACCTCGTCCTAACGCGAGCAAAGTCGAAAGCCCTCGTTTATGAAGGACGAGATGGGGGGAGAGGCTCGGACGATGGTCCGCATGTGCCCCCACAGCCCGTTAACGCGAGCAAGATCGAACGCGAGCATCGATCTCGACTAGAGAAAGCTATCATGTCAACCTCGGTCGAAGAGCTTCAACATTGACCTTGGTTAGAGAAGGCAACCGTGTCAGCCCCGGCTGGAAATGAGACCTCCCCCGAGCTTCGACCTAAACCAGCATAGAGCTCAGAGGAAGACTTCGGCAGTCGTCTTTCCTGTACTCCTTTCCTTCGATTTTCGAACTCGAGAGTGGAGGGACTAATGTTGGGGATAAATCCCGCTCCAGTCGAAGTCTAGCTCGATGCCCAGCCTAATGCAACCAGTAGCCGCAGAAGAGCTTCGGCAGACGGGCTTCAGCCGAACTCCCAGCGCCCGAGCTTCTTCCAGACTCCCAGTGTCAGGCCGAACCAGTTAGCTGTCCGAGCTCCCGGACTCCCAACGTCAAGACCGAACCCCTCCAGTCGGCCCGAACACTTAGCGACGAACTCCTTCGGACTCCAAGCGGTCGGGCTTTCAGACGGAATCCCCCAAGCGCCCGAGCTTCAACGAAGTCCCTCAGCGGTCGCCCCCTCGATCGAACTCCCCAAGCAGTCGCCCCTCGCCGAACTCCCTCAGCGGTCGCCCCTCGGTCCGAACTCCTCAGCGGTCGCCCCCTCGGTCCGAACTCCCCAAGCAGTCGCCCCTCGACCGAACTCCCTCAACGGTCGCCTCAGCCGAACTCCTCAGCGATCGCCCCCTCAGCCAAACTCCTCAAGCAGTCGTCACTCGGCCGAACTCTTCACGATCGTCCTCGCCGAACTTCGGCCGACCAAGCTCCTACCGAACTCTCAAGCGTCCAAGCCTCAGCCGAAGTCCAACAGCCGGCCGAACTCTCCAACGGCCGAGCTTCGAATTTCCCTTGATCGAACTCTTCAGCGGACGAGCCTTAGCTGCATACCTCTAGCCAGACGCCTGTGGGAGCCGGACTCCCTCCAATATTCCTCTTCAGGAGCCCGAACTCCTCCGAAATAGGCACAAGAAAGCCTTCAACCCTTCATTCGGCTATCTGCAGCCATCACCATCAGTCCGCCGTAGGCGATAGCGACCCACTGTCAGGCGGCGATGGCACCTCGAGCGGTCCGCCACCATGCGGCTGCAGTTGTCACCATTAAGCTCCGCTATAAAAAGGACCCTCCCGATACGCTAAGGCTAAGCTCTCTGACCTCTAGTCTCTCTGAGCTCTCCTCTTCTTCTCTAAGCTCCGGAACTCATTCCGAGCACTCCATTCCTGTTGGCTAAAAACTGACTTGACCGTCGAAGGGCCCTGCCGGAGCCACCCCCCACCAACTCCGGACGGGACTTTATTTTGCAGGTCCCCGGGGGCGACCTCATCGGCCTCCACTCCGGCTACCTCCGGCGATGACCAGTTTCTGCAGCTTATACCATGATATTTTCTCCATCAGCACCTAAACCTTTTCTCTTGAAAAGCAAAACCACCCTTGCTAAACATTGCACTGGATACATCGATTTAAGTTAGCGATGTCAAAGTTACTTGGGTACGATAGACCTAGAAATAAGAAATCTATTAAAGCCTTCCCAGGAGCTCAATCAACTCTCTCTGATTTCCTGATCTCTGATTTGTTGTAGTTCAAGGAAAATCAATTACTCTCCCAAGAAATAACTAACAAGGTGAAACAAAGAAATTGAAAGCAGGTTTCCTTCTTAGTTTAGGTCATATAGACACCCTTAACGATGCTCAAATTTATGTTGGATCGTATCTAGACTGTTTCTCAATTATCTAACAGCAGTTCATCTCAAACTTCTTTCTGTTGGGCAGTGACAAGCCCTCTAGTTTTGTCATGCCAAAGCTCCCACTCCAGTCACTAGTCTTCACTTTAGAGACCCCCTCTCGACTCTTCTCCATCCATCACCCAAGTGATCTTTTCCTTCCTGGCTTCACTTTTGATCCCAAAATCACCACCTTCTTTACGACTCACCTCTGTTCCAAAGCATACCTTACATCTATCGCCTCAGGCTTCAACACTATTAAAGAACTTGATCGAGCTCGACGTCCATCTCTACCTCATCATCATCATCCAAGAAAATCTTCCCATTGGCATGGCGGCTTTATCAAGCATGTCAAGGTACCGCCAAGAGCTTTAAATTGTTAGGCAAGGGTTGAGCCGACAATGCAATTAGAGCATCAAAAATTGTAAACTAAGATGCCAATATTAATATAAATCACCTACACCTAATAAAAGGGTTCGGTTTGTATCTTTGATTAATATTCGTTCGTGCTATCATCAGCTAGAGCTAAGCAAATAATTGAAACCCAAAAAAGTTCATCCAATCCGATCGATTTCGATCATTATGACTCATAAAAAATTTAATTAATTATAATTGAATTCAGTTTCTGCATTTTTAATCCATATAAAATCAAATTTGATCGATCAATATAGTATTTTTAATATTTAAATATTTAAAAATTAAAAATTAATAATTATAACATGTTATGTATTGATTTATAAATATTATAAAATTATTATATTTTAATTTTTATAAAAATTTAATGATGCATTAATTTATAATACTTAAAATCAATATTATATCAACATTGAAGTTCAAACCAATATAATTCATCCAAATTTGCTATAAATCAATAAGTTCTATTTCAAACGATTTATATATGATAAATGGTCGGTAGTAAATTAGATTTTTTTCAATCCAATTAGATTCTGTTGGTGCAGAAACTGATCGTCGCCGGAGGTCGCTGGAGTCGAGGCCGCCGAGGTCGCCGCCGGGGACCTGCAAAACAAAGTCCCATCTAGAGCCGGTGGGGGGTGGCTCCGGCAGGACCCTCCGACGCTCAAGTCAGCTCTGGCCAACAGTAATGGAGTGCTCGGAATGAGTTCCGGAGCTTAGAGAAGAGGAGAAGAGCTTAGAGATCAGAGAGCTTAGAGATCAGAGAGCTTAGCCTTAGTGTGTCGGGAGGGTCCTTTATATAGTGGAGCTTGATGGTGACAACTGCAGCCGCGTGCTGGCGGGCCGCTCGAGGTTCGGCGGAGTCAGTCTCACGGGATGGTGCCGTGTGCGGCGGATTGAGGGTGACAGCCATCGCCGCCTGACAGTGGGTCGGCGGATTGAGGGTGACAGCTGATGGTTGCAGAGCTTGCCAAATGAAGGGTTGAAGGCCTTCGTCGTGTGCCCATTTCGGAGGAGTTCGGGCTCCTGAAGAGGAAGATAGGAGGGAGTTCGGCACCCATAGGCGTCTGACTGGAGATATGCAGCTAAGGCTCGTCCGCTGAAGAGTTCGGCTGCTGAGAATCCGAAGCTCGGCCGTTTGGGGTTCGGCCGGCTGTTGGACTTCGGCTAAGGCTGGGACACTTGAGAGTTCGGTAGGTGCTCGGTCGCCGAAGTTCGATGAGGGCGCGACCGCTGAGGAGTTCGACCGAGTAACGACTGCTGAGGAGTTCGGGCTCCTGAGTGACGACCGCTTGGGGATTCCGCTAAAGCCCGTCCGCTGAGGAGTTCGGCCGCTGAGAGGACTTCATTGAAGCTCGACCGCTTGGAGTCGGTCCGAAGGAGTTCGGCCGCTTGGAGTCGGTCCAAAGGAGTTCGGCCGCTGAGAGGACTTCATTGAAGCTCGGTCGCTTGGAGTCGATCCAAAGGAGTTCGACCGTGGGGAGTCTGAAGGAGTTCGGCCGTGGGGAGTCCGAAGGAGTTCGGCCGCCCAGGAAGTTCGGTCTCGACGCTGGGAGTCCGGGAGAAGCTCGGGAGCTGACCAGTTCGGCCTGCTGGAAGGAGCTCGGCCGCTGGGAGTTCGGCTGAAGCCCGTCTGCCGAAGCTCTTCCGCGGCTACTGGTTACATTGGGCTGAGCGTCGGGCCGGGCTTCGGCAGGAGCGGGATTTATCCCAAACAGATTCGATTGAATCAAATTTTTCTTTCAATCCGACTCGTGCTCAGCCTAATGTCAGCCACTGGATGTTACACAAATATCAAAAGGCTCGAAATTTTTTTCATCAACTTATAAGATTATGAAATGATCATTGTTGGGGATAAATCCCGCTCCCGCCGAAGTCTAGCCCGATGCTCGGCCCAATGCAACCAGTAGCCGCAGAAGAGCTTTAGCGCCAGGCGCCAGGCCGAGCCCCTACCACGGCCGAACTGCCTAGAGGCCGAACTCCCCTGCACCAAGGTCCGGGCCGAACTACCTAGCTGCCGAACTCCCCAGCGTCAGGTTTCGGGCCGAACTCCCACCGCCAGTCGAACTTCCTGACGGCCGAGCTCCTTGGACTCCAAGCGGCAGGACTTCTTCGGGAGATGGACTCCTCCCAGATGCCCGTTCGGCCACCCGAGCTCCTCCCGGGTTTTCCTTTCGGACCGACTCCAGGCGAGCCCAGGCGGTCGAACCCCTTCGGACCGACTCCAGGCGGTCGAACTCCTCGGCAATCGTCCCTCGGCCGAACTCTACAGATGGCCGATCCTTCAGCCAGCCGAACTCCTTCAGCCGGCCGAACTCCCCAGCGGCTGAACTTCCTCCAGCAGGCCGAACTGGCCAGCTCCCGGGCTTCTTCCGGACTCCAGCGTTAAGACCGAACTTCCTGGGCGGCCGAACTCCTTCGAACTCCCCACGGTCGAACTCCTTCGGACCGACTTCAAGCGGCCAAGCTTCAATGAAGTCCTCTCAGCGGCCAAACTCCTCAGCAGACGGGCTTTAGCGAAATCCGAGCGGTCGTCACTCAGGAGCCCAAACTCCTCAAGCAGTCGTCGCTTCGGCCGAACTCCTCAGCGGTCGCCCTCGCCGAACTTCGGCCGACCGAGCTCCTACCGAACTCTCAAGCGTCCAAGCCTCAGCCGAAGTCCAACATCCGGCCGAACCCTCAAACAACGGCCGAGCTTCGGATTCCTCAGCAGCCGAACTCTTCAGCGGACGAGCCTTAGCTGCATACCTCCAGCCAGACGCCTATGGGAGCCGAACTCCCTCCTATCTTCCTCTTCAGGAGCCCGAACTCCTCCGAAATGGGCACACGACGAAGGCCTTCAACCCTTCTGCAGCCATCATCGGCAAGCTCTGCAACTCATCACCATCAGTCAGTCCGCCGCACCATCAGTCCAGCGTACCATCAGTCAGTCCGCCGCAAGCGATAGCGACCCACTGTCAGGCGGCGATGGCTGTCACCATCAATCCGCCGCACACGGCACCAGCCCATGAGACTGACTCCGCCGAACCTCGAGCGGCCCGCCAGCACGCGGCTGCAGTTGTCACCATCAAGCTCCACTATATAAAGGACCCTCCCGACACGCTAAGGCTAAGCTCTCTGATCTCTAAGCTCTTCTCCTCTTCTCTAAGCTCAGGAACTCATTCCGAGCACTCCATTACTGTTGGCCAGAGCTGACTTGAGCGTCGGAGGGTCCTGCCGGAGCCACCCCCCACCGGCTCCGAACGGGACTTTATTTTGCAGGTCCCCGGCGGCGACCTCGGCGGCCTCGACTCCAGCGACCTCCGGCGACGACCAGTTTCTGCACCAACAGATTGGCGCTAGAAGGAGGGCCCGAACCTCCGAGGTTCCCCTGTTCTTAAAGGAGTGCTCGGCGACGATTTCCTTCCCCTGCTCCGGATCTCTCTTCTTCCTCTTCAGGATTTCTTTTCTGGAAAGAAAAATGCCCCCCAGAAGAGCCTCGACCCGGAGGTCAGCAGCCTCCGCGGCCCGATCCCGTTCGGGTCCGTCCGCTCCCACTCCGACCCCGGCAACATGGGCCCGCTCCGTACTCGCGGTAGATGCGGAGCAGTTCGACCTGCTTGCCCAGCAGGTCCGCGATCTTACGGAGGCGGTGCAGGCAGTGCAGGCCACGCATTCGCGGGGTCCGACACCCGCTCGATCGGTGCGGGGGTTCCCCAGAGCCCTGGAACCCAGTCCAGGAGCGATCGATGTGGGCTACCCGACCTCCGATCCTCGGGAGAGAAGGGCAACCGGCAAAGAGCCCCAGCTCAGACCGCGGCTCAACCCAGGGAGAGGCTTCGCACCTATTCTGCGAGAAGACCTTGGGGATTAAGGATCGCGAAGATTTTTCTGGATCAAAGGCTCTTGGAAATGGGCCGACGCATAGAAGAACTTCGTCATACTCCTTCTCCCGCCGGTAATGATATTTGCCACTGACTCTCCTTTCTCACAAAAAATTATGCAGGAACAGGTACCGCCGAACTTTAAGCTCCCGCATTTTGAAAGCTATGATGGGACCACCGACCCGATCGACCATTTGGAGGCCTTCAGGATGACGATGTTGCTCCATGGCGCGCCTGACGCCATTCTGTGTCGGGCTTTCCCCTCTACTCTCAAGGGAGCGGCCAGGAATTGGTACTCGGCGCTTAAGCCGGGCACCATCCTATCGTTTGACCAAATGAGTCAACAATTCGCGGCCCACTTCGTCAGCAGCAGACGGCCGCACAGAGGCTCGGATTCCTTGTTGGCCATCAGGCAAAGAGAGGGGGAACCTATCCGGGCTTACGTCACCCGGTTCAACGCTGCCACGCTGGAAGTCCGGAACCTGGACCAATCAGTCGCTATGGCCGCCCTCAAGGGCGGCCTTCAGAAGAATGACCTGTTGTTCTCCCTGGAAAAGAAATATCCCAGGAATTTCGCTGACATGCTAGCTCGGGCCGAAAGCTATGCCCGGGCAGAGGAGGCTTTTGAGGCCAAGGATAGTGAAGCTCGCGACAAGCGATGAATAGGCAGAGCGGGAAGGCCCACCGAAGAGAGAAAGCGCACCGAAGCTTGGCCGCGCTCCCGGACTCCCCCTGGTCGCGGGCGAGCCCGAACTCCACCTCGGGCTTGGGGGTGGGAAACCCCCGACGGAAGGGCACGCCGAAGTTCCCCTCGACGCCGAAGTCCCCCTCGACGCCGAAGTTCCCCTCGGCGTCGAGGTTCTCCCCCGCGACGAGGTTCCTCTCCGCGCCGAGGTTCTCCCCCCCGACGGCGTTTTCGCAGCTACGCCCCCCTCAACGCCCCGAAGGCTCAAGTGCTGCTGGAGATCAAGGGACGACTTCCGGAGCCGGAGAGAATGCGTTTCCCATCCAGAAAATGCAACCCCAACAAGTTCTGCCTTTACCACCGTGACCACGGTCACGATACGAGGGAGTGCATCCAGCTCCAGGACGAAATCGAGGAGCTTGTCCGGCGGGGCAGGCTTGGCCGATTCCTGCAAAGACAACTAAAGAGCGGGAAGATCGGCCGAGAATGTTGCCGCCAAATGGGGGGGATCGGCAGGAGGATCGGCCGCCTCTCGGCGTCATTAACACCATCTCAGGAGGACCGCAGCGGGGAAAGGCCGACGAATCCGAGGATCGGCGAAGAAGCAGAGGACCTCGGAGCCCGTGACTTCACCGAGGCAGACGCCCAGGGGATCTGATTTCCACATAACGACGCGGTTGTAATCTCTTTGAACGTCGCAGATATGATGTACGCCGCATTTTGGTGGATAATGGAAGTTCGGCGACATATTGTTTTACGATGCCTTCTTAAAAATGTCCTACCTGACGCCCCTTAGGGCCTGTAAATTCCCCCCTGGTAGGATTTGCTGGCCACGCCGTTCCGGTCGAAGGCATGGTGACTTTGGCGGTGACGGCGGGCCAACCCCCAAAATTGGCCAAGGCGCGGGTCGACTTTCTGTCGTGAGGACCCCGTCCGCCTATAATGCAATCCTTGGGCGACCCGGCCTAAATGCACTACGGGCGGTAGTGTCAACCTACTACTTAAAGATGAAATTCCCGACGAGCCACGGAGTCGGTGAGGTCAGAGGAGACCAGGCCCTGGCAAAGTACTGCTACTCAGTCGTCCTGTGCGGGGGAGACCGGCCCGACCCTTACCTTGTTGATGGACTGGACGTCCGCGACGACCTCACTGAAGAACGGGGCGAACCTGCGGAGACCTCGTCCCTGTGCCCTTGCACGACGGAGACCCGGGGCATGAGGTGCAGATCGGCTCCAACTTGGCGGCCGAGGTTAGGGGACAGCTCGTCGCTTTCCTCAGAAGAAATGCGGACGTCTTTGCCTGGGCCCCAGAGGATGTACCGGGGATCGACGCCGATGTTATAGAACATCGGCTGGCCATTGACCCAAGGCATCGACCCATCAGAGAAAGTTACGCCACCAAGCCCCAGAGAGACAGAAGGCGGTTGCCGAAGAAGTGGATAAGCTCTCGAAGCCGGACTCATCCGGGAGGTCAACTATCCGACCTGGGTCTCGAACGTGGTCCTCGTCAAAAAGGCAAACAACAAATGGAGGATGTGCGTCGACTTCAAGAAGCTGAACAAAGCCTGCCCAAAGGACAGCTACCCCCTGCCGAGGATCGATCAGCTGGTGGACGCAACCTCGGGCCACGAGCTCCTCACTTTTATGGACGCATTTTCTGGTTATAACCAGATACGCATGGCGCCCGAGGATGAAGAAAAGACCACCTTTATTACTGACCGAGGTCTCTATTGTTATAGGGTCATGCCTTTCGGACTCAAGAATGCAGGAGCCACTTACCAGCGCTTGGTCAATAAGGTCTTCAAGGGACAGATCGGCCGCAACATGGAGGTGTACGTGGACGACCTTGAAGAAACTTTCGGTGTGCTCAGGAGGCACAAGATGAAGTTGAACCCGACCAAATGCGCCTTCGGCGTGACCTCCGAAAAATTTCTAGGATTCATGGTGTCGAGACGTGGAATCGAGGCAAATCCCGAGAAAATCCGAGCCATTCAGGAGATGACTGCCCCGAAAACAATTAAGGAAGTTCAGCGCCTGGCTGGAAAGGTGGCGTCCCTGAACCGCTTTGTCTCGAGGTCGGCTGAGCGGTGCCTGCCCTTCTTCCAGGTCCTCAGGCGACCGAAAGATTTTTGCTGGACAGCGGAGTGCAAACAAGCATTCCGAAGGAGTCAAAAACTACCTCGGCGCGCCCCGCTGCTGGCAAAGCCCGAACCTGGAGATGGCTGCTCCTGTACCTGCTGTCTCTCCCAATGGCCTGGCGGCTGTCCTGGTGAGAAGGGATCTTTGGCTCTTCCCTGA
>QRFJ01000315.1:330407-398643 GCA_006176705.1 Cocos nucifera
GACGACGGTCCGAATGTGCCCCCACAGCCCGTTAGGAACAGGAGGAGAACCTCGTCCTGACGTGAGCAAAGTCGAAGGCCCCGTTCATGAAGGACGGGATGGGGGGAGAAGCTCGGACGACGGTCCGAATGTGCCCCCACAGCCCGTTAGGAACAGGAGGAGAACCTCGTCCTAACGTGAGCAAGGTCCAAGGCCGAGCCCCAGAGTCTACGGCAAGCTTCGCTGCAGAAGACGAGGTCTCCTTCGGACCTCAGCTTCAACTTCGGTGTCAGCATCAGCGGGAGACGAGATCTCCCCCAAGCGATCGTAACCTTGACTGCAAGAGAGGAGGTCTCCCCCGAATCGACTTCGGTTGATGAAGGCAATGTCAACTCCGACCCTGACCACGGGGGGCGACATTGACTCCGGCCTCAACATCAGCTTCACCAATTTTGGCTGGAAACGAGTCCCACTTCAACTCCAAACATCGACTAGAGACAAGGTCTCCCCCGGGCCCCGGTTTCAACTTCGACGTCAACATTGGCTGGCGACGAGACCTACACCCGAGCTTCAGCTGCAGCGAGCACGGGGCCTGGAAGAAGACTTCGGCAGTCGCTCTTCCTGCACTCCCTTCCTTCGAGCTTCGAACTTGGGAGTGGGGGGGCAAGTGTTGGGGATAAATCCCGCTCCCGCCGAAGTCTAGCCCGATGCTCGGCCCAATGCAACCAGTAGCCGCTGAAGAGCTTTAGCGCCAGGCGCCAGGCCGAGCCCCTACCACGGCCGAACTGCCTAGAGGCCGAACTCCCCTGCACCAAGGTCCGGGCCGAACTACCTAGCTGCCGAACTCCCCAGCGCCAGGCTCCGGGCCGAACTCCCACCGCCAGCCGAACTTCCTGACGGCCGAGCTCCTTGGACTCCAAGCGGCAGGACTTCTTCGGGAGACGGACTCCTCCCAGACGCCCGTTCGGCCACCCGAGCTCCTCCCGGGTTTTCCTTTCGGACCGACTCCAGGCGAGCCCAGGCGGCCGAACCCCTTCGGACCGACTCCAGGCGGTCGAACTCCTCGGCAATCGTCCCTCGGCCGAACTCTACAGATGGCCGACCCTTCAGCCAGCCGAGCTCCGCGTCGGTTACACCCGAACTCCTCTGGTGAACTCCTAAGACCGGACTTCAAACGGCCGAGCTTCGGATCCTCAGCAGCCGGACTCTTCAGCGGACGAGCCTTAGCTGCATACCTCCAGCCAGACGCCTATGGGAGCCGAACTCCCTCCTATCTTCCTCTTCAGGAGCCCGAACTCCTCCGAAATGGGCACACGACGAAGGCCTTCAACCCTTCATTCGTACCGCACTCACCATCAGTCGTCCGCCGCACGACGTGCCAGTATGGCTCCCACGATAGCGACCCACTGTCGGCGGCGATGGCCGTCACCCTCAATCCGCCGCACCGGCAACTCCATGAGACTGCTCCGCCGAACCTCGAGCTGCCCGCCAGCACGCGGCATGCAGCCGTCACCATCAACTAAGCTCCGCTATAAAAGGGACCCTTCCGACACGCTAAGGCTAAGCTCTCTGATCTCTAAGCTCTTCTCCTCTTCTCTAAACTCAGGAACTCATTCCGAGCACTCCATTACTGTTGGCCAGAGCTGACTTGAGCGTCGGAGGGTCCTGCCGGAGCCACCCCCCACCGGCTTCGGACGGAACTTTATTTTGCAGGTCCCCGGCGGCGACCTCGGCGGCCTCGACTCCAGCGACCTCCGGCGATGATCAGTTTCTGCACCAACAATCATCATGAATCATTCTTCCAAACCCCCTTAAAAAATACCTCTATGGCCATCTCTCAAATTTCATTTGCATTTTTTTTTTTTTTCTTTTTTTTGGGTTTTGCTAAGTTCCAAGGGCACTCATTCTTGAAAACAGTAAAACACGTTGATCCATATAATATTAAAAATAAAAATTATTATAAAAAATATAATAAATATAATTATTTTTATAAAAAATAATTTTTATCTTTAATATTATATGAATTAAGGTATCTTGTTGTTTCTAAGAGCGTTAAATGCTTCTTAACTAGCCTTTTTCTTTTTTTAGCCCACTGGATACAACCTGAGTAGTTTGGGGTGTTGGATCCCAGGGGCAGTCAAACCATATCTCCAAGATGGCTAATAATTTGCTCCATCCAAACCCAACCCGAACCCAAAGGCAAAACCTAATCATTCAGATCTAAAATAATTCGAGGTCTAGCATAACCTAGGTCAAGTCAAGTCCCATTCGTTCAAGTTATGGGTTGGGTTCGAGTTTGATTAGTCCAACCGACTCAAATTATGGGTTTGGTGCATCTCTGAAAAGTTTGAGGCGGTTCCGGATCACAAAATCTACATGCCGCGAGTCCGCGACCAAACAGCTTCCATGCGCGTTCGGAGAGGGGGCTTAAAATTTTTTTTTTTTTTTTTCTTTTTTAATCCATTGCGAACCAAAAGCATCTCGAGGGCGAAGGGAAACCCTAGCAGAGAAGACACGAGCGCCATGGACGACGAGTACCAAGGAATGGAGCGCTTCGGCATGGAGAACGACTTCGAGGGCGGCCAGTGGATCGACGGCGAGTTCTACTACCGCCGCCGCAAGGAGCGCGCCCCTCAGACCCGCGACGACGCTATCTACGGCACCTTCGCCGTCGGCTCGTCGGACTCTGACTCCGACGGCGGAGGTGGACGCCGCTCACGAAAGCGCCGCCGCGGCGACCTCATCTCCAAGCCCGACCTCTCCAAGCCCGTCCACTTCGTCTCCACCGGCACCGTCATGCCCAGCCAGGAGATCGACCGGAATCTCGAGGAAGACACCCGCAATCCCCCCGCCAACAACTCTAATCCTAGCCAGGGTCTTGGCTATGGGCTAGGGTTCCACGCCGATTCCAAGGAGAGGGAGAGCGGGGCTGGTGATGTTGAGGAGGAGGTCGAGGACAATTTCCTCCCAACGGCGTTCGGGAGGAAGATCAAGGAAGGGGCGCAGCGGCGGCAGAAGGAAAAGGAGATGGAGAGGCAGAGGGAGAAAGAGGGCTCTAAATTGACGAGAAAATCCCTCGGGAGGAGGGATGTCACTGGCACAGAGGACATTGGTAAGTTTGAAGACCACACGAAGGGCATCGGAATGAAGCTTTTGAAGTTGATGGGTTACAAGGAAGGAAGCGGATTGGGGAAGAACAAGCAAGGAATTGTTGCTCCGATCGAGGCAAAGCTCCGGCCGAAGAACATGGGAATGGGGTTTAATGATTACAAAGAAGCGAAATTGCCTGTTTTGGAAGAAGCTGTGCCGCAGGAGAAGGCAGCAGCCAACTCTGTGGCTGTCGGTCGCTCCAGGGAGAAGAGGTGGTTGAAGCAGAAGCAAGGGAAGAAGAATGCTGAGATTTTGAGTGCCGAGGAGCTGCTGGCGAAGAAGCAGGAGCAGGGAATTGAGGTTGTCCAGAAGGTGCTTGATATGCGGGGCCCGCAGGTCAAGGTGCTGACGAGTTTGGAAAATTTGAATGCGGAGGAAGAGGCGAAGGAGAGCGAGGTGCCGATGCCTGAGCTTCAGTATAATGTGAGATTGATTGTGGATACTACCGAGGTCGACATACAGAGGCTTGACCGGGATTTGAGGAGGGAAAGGGAGAAAGTAGTGAGCTTGCAGAGGGAAAAGGAGAAGATTTTGAAGGAGGAGGCCCGGCAAAGGCAACAGCTTCAAGTGCTGGAGAGGATAGCTGGTGTGTTGGAGAGGGTGAGGGAGGAGAACGTTTCGGGAGCCTTGACACTGGATTCATTACTGAAAACGTTCAGCGATCTCAAGGGACAGTATGAAGAGGATTACAAGTTGTGCAACCTTTCATGCATTGCCTGTTCATTTGCATACCCGTTGCTGATCCGGGTGTTTCAGGGCTGGGAGCCGCTGCAGAACCCATCACATGGATGGAATCTCATGTCCTCTTGGAGGGATTTGTTGCAGGGGGATCAGCCATTTGATTACTCGGACGTGGCTACTTCACCCTATGCCCAGCTGGTCAATGAGGTTGTTTTCCCTGCAGTGAGGATATCAGGAACCAACACTTGGCAGGCTAGGGACCCAGAGCCAATGCTTCGGTTCTTGGAGGCTTGGGACCGGCTGCTACCTCCAGTGCTTCTTCAATCCATTTTAGAGAACGTGGTCATGCCAAAACTGACAGCCGCTGTGGATTCATGGGATCCTCGCCGAGAGACTGTCCCCATCCATGTTTGGATACACCCATGGCTTCCACTGCTGGGACAGAGATTGGAAGCTCTCTATCACACAATACGCTACAAGCTGGGTAATGTTCTTCATGCGTGGCATGCAAGTGATGCATCAGCTTATGCTATTCTGTCTCCATGGAAGGATGTGTTTGATGCAGCTAGCTGGGAGCACCTTATTGTACGCTACATAGTACCGAAGTTGAAAATCGCATTGCAGGAATTTCAAATAAACCCTGCTAATCAGAGACTTGATCAATTTAACTGGGTAATGATGTGGGCATCTGCAATCCCAATTCACCATATGGTTCATTTGTTGGAGGTCGAATTTTTCAGCAAGTGGCAGCAGGTTCTATACCACTGGCTATGCTCGAATCCTGATTTTAATGAAGTTATGCAGTGGTATATAGGCTGGAAGGGGCTTTTCCCTCCGGAATTACTTGCCAATGAGCGGATTCGTGTTCTACTGAGTGCGGGTTTAGACATGATGAACCAAGCAGTGGAGGGAATGGAGGTAGTGCAACCTGGTGCTCGAGAGAATGTGAGCTATTTAAGAGTGACAGAGAGGAGGCAATTTGAGGCCCAACAGCAAGCTGCAACATCTTCAAGCATTCATGTGAATGGTGTAGGCAGTGCACCAGCAGAAACAAGCTTTAAAGAATTTATTGAGGCTTATGCGATAGAAAAAGGGTTGATTTTTGTACCAAAAGCAAGTAGATCATACAATGGTCTTCCAGTCTATGGATTTGGCAACGTGAGCATTTGCATAGATTCTGTGAAACAACTGCTTTTTGCACAAGTACAGGAGGGTGAAAGGTGGAGTGCGGTCTCCCTCAATCAACTAATGGAGATGCACCGAATCGCTGCTCGTCGTTGAAAGTAATTCTTTAACCCATTAATATGCACCTAAGATTTTAATTTTCTGCTGTCTAGAAGCAGTTTTAGTTTATGTGATCTGTAAGGAGCCATGGGGGATTTGGGGGACTTTGTTTCATTTCTGTCACAACAGGCTTCTCAATGTGTTCAATCATGGATTTGATTTTGGTGTCTTTCTACTTTTTGTGTATCGCTTTATGCTAATTTATCTGTAATCTTAAATATGGGAATTAGCAAGTAGTCTGTTACGACAGAGAACAAGATCAATTTGCATCATGTTGCTTGTCGCTGAATAGTTCTAGATAAATATCAGAGCCATCCTTTGGGTCCGTTAGCTTCTTAGAATGCTTATCTGGTTGTTTTACCAGAGCATGATTTTTTTTTTTTTTTTGGTTTCTGTACTTTGAATTTTCAATCTTAAAGATGGTCTTCCGTCCATGTGATATTTAACATAGTCATATATTTGTATATATATATATATATGTATATATATATATGTATATATATATGTATATATATATGTATATATATATGTATATATATATATATATATATATATATATATATATATATATGTATATATATATATGTATATATATATGTATATATATATATATGTATATATATATATATATATATATATATATATATGTATATATATATGTATATATGTATATGTATATATATATGTATATATGTATATATATATATATATGTATATATGTATATATATATATCAAATTGCTAAATTTAAGATGTTGTCTTTTTCTCCTTGAGAATATTTTGTGTCACTAATAAATCATCTTCTTGAGTAAACTTTGTATATTGATGTCGAGATATAGCAGTTAGCGGTTTGCAATCTCAAGCTAATTTCTATCTCCGTTGCTTTTACAATCTTGACATGTTTACATAAATTTTGACATGCTTTTAAAATCATATCCAGGCTCATTCCTGTTATTGGTTTCCATAAATTAAAAATAAACTCTTTTCTGGTACAAATTTATATGTTCTTCCACCCCAGTCAAATCCTATCAAATGAAGAATGTGATTTGATCACAATCATGATCAACATTGTGGTATAAATATTTTCAATTGTAATTCCAATTTTAGCCTGTTCTGATCTCCGTTGTATCACCATCTTAGTCTTAATCTTGGTGTTCCTTGACTGTAACACATCTTTTTTTATTGCAAGTATCCTATTCATAGCTGTATTTTGGTGATTGATTCTTCATATCATAGTATTTATTTTTCATCGGACGAGACTGGTCAATGCTATAGTCTGGACATTTGGCGTCAAATCCTTCTCACTGACTTACTTCAGCCGAGGCAGCAAGGCCTTTTGTTGTTCATGGAATCATTTACCGAAGAAACTGAAAGTTTGATGTAACCATTCCAAAAGCAACAGTTGCAAAGCTTATGCAAGAAGCTGAAATTGTGATTGTGTGTTTGATTTCAGAGGTGATTTTCTTTGTGCCAGCTGCTCTGAATAAAAGTTTCTCATTAGGGTTAAAATGTCCTCCAGGTTGCACAACAACTCTTCAAACTCTTTTAAGTTTTTGGTTATATAAAGATTAGCACAGAATCTTATTGCTGGATAAAATGCTCCGGCATCCTAATGAACACAACTTATTGACACATTGTCACATGGGAAGTTATGTTATATGCTATTATTATATGATATATACAATGGTTTTAAATAACAAATTTATGATTAATTTTAAATTTTTTTAGTAATTATATAAAAATGTTAAGTTGCGGAGCTCATTTTTTTATGCAAACTGCACTGATCTAGAAAATTTGTAAGAGCTTGCGAACTGTGTTCCCAGTCAATGTCTATAAGTCATCTCAAATCTTGTGTCTTATGATACTTAAACATGGAATCCTTGAAAGTAATTGGGATTGTAATCATATCTACCTGATATCTTAAAGTGATATTATATTCGGGCTTTGAAGAACTGCTTTCATTTATATACATCTTCAAAGTTTTAAATATGTTGATTTTAGTAGGAAATCTACCTGATTAGCTTTTTTTTTTTAAAAAATGGATCTGAGCTGTGTTTCTGGTCATAATTCATTACATCGTTGTCCTTATATCATCAAAGGCCTTTCTTTTCTGATAGGAATAATTACTCAGTGTATTTGTTATAAAATTTTCATCTCATTAAATGACTATATAAAAGGATGGGTGGATGGCATAAGAATCTATTTATGGAAAAGGTAACTACATTATGTTCATACAAATATATCGTGACAATCAAAATACTCCTGCAATGCAGGGAAAGCAAAAAACACTAAAATAATATGCAAATATATGCATAATTATTTTTTGTACATATACCCCAATTATTTCTGTAGATATACTCCAATACTTCATAATGGTTATTTAAGTTAAATGTAAAGTTAATTAGTCTTTTTTAAATTTACCATAACAAGTAAAGATAAACTGATGTGAAGGATATCAATTTTTTAAAATAAAAAAATACTGGCATTGGAAGCTTCGGACAGATAAATACATGGGAGTTGGGCATCCAAACACTCACAAATAATAAAGTTTCTTTAAAATAAGGGTATTATAAAGGTGCTGCAAAATAATAAAAAATAACTGAAACTATATTAAAAATTATGAAAAAAAGTGCTGAATTCTGATTTGACAATAAACAAAAATAAGACATAACAAAATATTTATTGATTTAAATTGAAAAAACTTTGCACGAATAAAAACTCTCTTGAGTGCTTAGGTTGGGATTCACCCACCTAACTTGCTAATATCTTCCACATGGAATCATTACCCAGTATGGCACACCTAATATATTTAGGTTGGGAAGCCTCTCTAACCAAACTTGATATGGCAAACCTGACCAAGCAACATGATGTAATGCATGCATGCACATACTTATATGCATAGTTTAGAAGCTTTATATGGACATTCTTTAGAACAACTATTTTTTTTAATTTCAAGAATCTAATGATGAAACTATTATAATCAAATGGACATAGAAATGTTGAAAAAGAAATGCATAATGCTCATTTACTACCAAAAAGTTTATTAGAAATATCCTTAGTCCAAAATTTAGAAAAAAAATCTAAAAAAGGAAAAAATTGCAGCTCCTCTAACTCAAACTTGAGACGCTCCTTATCTTTGTTGAATATTACCTAATTAAATTTTAAGAAATATGTAGTTTCAAATATAAAAATACATGGAAATTGGGCATCCAGACACTTACAACAATTAATTTTCTTTTTTTAGGAAAAGGAGGTTTTTTTTGGTACAATGTTGTGGTAATCTGTCACCACTAGGGTTTTATAAAAGTATAACATAAAAAAATTGACATAACTACAATGGAAAATATAATAAAATTCATAAATGAAAAATGAAAAATCAATTCATAACTATCTATATATATATATAGTCGAAAATATTTTGTCTGAATAATAAACCCACTTGAGTGCTTAAGTTGGTCCACCTACCTAACTTGTTACTATAATATGTTTAGCTTGAAGGCTCCTTAGCCAGACCTAATATTGGCAAACCCGACATAATCCGCATGATCTAGCTATTCACTTGTATGATACACATGTATGTGTATTTTTTAAGTTTTCTGTGGGTATCTTTTCAAGGTACTTTTTTCAAACTTCAATATTCAATTGATGAAATTATTATAAACAAATGGATGTAAAATATTGGAAAGAAATGCATGATACTCGTACTACCGAAAGCGAAAAATTATCGACTAAGGGCTTGTTTGGATGATTGGGTTGAATATCTTGTGAGATTGGTAGGTTGGGCCAATACAACTAGCAAAATCATAAGATTACTGGCTAGGCTAAGCCTATATTCATAAATACCTAGGGTCTTAGTGGGTCTTTTTTTTCCCTCCCAGTGGGATTCAGGCTAGCCCACTATCAAGATACTCTTGGGTATTTATGAATAGAGGCTTAGCCCAGCCTGTATTGCTGATTGTACTAGCCCAATCCACGAATCCCATATGATTTTCAGTCCAATTATATAAACAGACCCTAATTATGTTAAGAATCTCCTTGTTCCAAAATTTAGAAGAAGGCTTAAAAAAGGAGAAGCAAATGCAGTGCCTCATTTAAACTTGAGACTTTTCTTATCTTTGTCGGTTTGACATAACTAAGTTCAAAGAATATATGGAAAAAGCCATCATTATGTGAAGAAAACCTTCTTAGCACCCTTTCCACCTAATTTCATTGGAAAGAGAACAGAGCCAACAAGTCTGTCACCATTCACCGAGAACTTGTTCCCATTTGAACATGATCCTTACAGTTAGATATTTTCCTTACCTGCACCTTGTTGGAATGGTCTAGTATAAAGCTATCATATAATCTATGATTGTCATTTTATTCTCATCTTGAACAGATCTGAGTTTCTGCTTTTGCCTGCATCATTTAAATCAGGGTTGAAATCTGATATATTCTTTCCCGATTGTTGCTATTATTTTTATTTTCTGCACTCTTGTTCTTGTATTCTACAGTACTATTTAATTGCAACCTGACTTTCCATTTAATGCTCATATTGAATCATTCTAATTTGCCTTAAAACTTGTATTCTGGGGTTTCAAACATTTATTACAGTCCTCTAATAACGAGGGCAGGCTTAAATCTTCTTTTATTAGCCAGTAATCCTTTGATTTTACACTTCTTTCCTGTTTCCTGAGTTCTGGATAGCAAGAGTAAAGCTGAACCAAGCCCTAAAATTTGCTCGCTTTTTAGGTCTGCCATATATTTCAGGCCATTCGTACTTAGTCCTGCATCACTCATATAGGTCATGATGACCTCCCATGAATTCCATACTTGTGAGGAACTTGGATGGTGAATCAGTTAAGGAAGTTCTGCTTGCCGGTAAAGTAGTTTAGTTGGAGGATAGAAATCAATATTAATATGTATGAATCTTTACATTATCATACTCTTTAATGGGTTACACAGCATACATGCAGATAACAGGAACCTGCTTGTTTTCAACTTCTCATAGTTAAGTTTTTATTCAGGTATAGAAGAGTGCTTTCTAATCTTAAAGGATTACAACTTGATTTGATGATAATCATAGGATGTAAATATAATTGTAACAAAGATAACATTTCAAATTGTATATGCCTTGTACATCATCTAGAAGCCTTATTCATGACCTTCTATTACAGAATCATACTATCGCCATTCACATTAGTAATGTTTCAGAATTCATCAACATGTTAGGGGCATAAATTGTCGATTGTTCAATTGAATCATCAGAATATTTTGTTTTGACTAGATGATCAAGGTTAAAAGAAAAAGAGCTTGTCCTAACAACTGCTTTGGTCGATGCTCATGCAACTTGCTCCTTGCTAAGCTCATAAATATGTTCGATAAGTTTGAACAAAAAAGAAATTGGTGCTGCATAATGGGAGGTAAAATTTGTTCCATCTCTAACTTATTATAATTACACAAAGGAGATTGCAGGGTTTGGAGGAAAAAAAAACTCATAAAAAAAGATAGATGAGGCCTGATCCTCATAGAATGTTGAAATGTACAACAAGAAGATTATTTGAAGAAGATTGAGAAAAATAGTAGTTTTAAAGGAAAAATGAGACTATCTGTTCATTCTTGATTTTCTTTAATTGTGTCGTGGAAGATTTGGATATTGGAAACCAAGAAGAACTGATCAATAAAGTGTTTGGATAGGATGTGTTGGGGTTAGATCTGCTCCTGCCGAAGTTCGACTTGGCGTCCTGTTTCAACCATGATCCCAAGATGGACGTCCTCCAGCGGATCTCCGTCCAAACTCCTCCAGTAGATCTCCTTCCAGACTCCACCAGGCTTCTGTCCAAACTCCTCCGGTGGATCTCCCTCCAAACTCCTCCAGCAGACCTTTGGACTCCTCCAAGTCGGACTCATTCGGTCACAGGCCTTCTAAACTCTTTGTAGCCGAACTCCACCGAGTCGACAAGAAGAATTCCTTCCGATCGAACCCCTTGTGGCCACCCAGAAGGATCTCATCATCTACGCAAGTTCGGCTCTCCATACAACGCAAACCGACCTACATGCAAACGACCCTAAAGGAGCCCGAACTTCTCTGGAACTGTTGTGACTTGGAGCTCTTCACCGTCAGCACCTAATCCATCCAAACTTCGACTATTGATATCCGATGAATTGGCAAGTCGCGACAACAAACACCACTCTCGGTTGGCACGTCATGACAATGGGCACTATCCTCCGTAACAAACTTCACGTGGTCTCAAACGATCCACTATCAGGAGGTTGCGGCTGTCGCCATCAGTTTGTTATGGGCTTTGTCTATATAAAGGATCCTCCACATATGTTTCCTCCCTAAGCTCTCTTCTTTTTTCCGTTACTTTGCCTCTTTTTATCCTGAGCATTCCATTCCAGTTGGTTGGAAAATTAACTTGAGCGTCGGAGGGTCTCGCTAGAGCCATCCACCTCTGGTTTGGATTTTGTTTTGCAGGTTCCGTCAACGACCTCATCTTCTCCATTCCAGCCACCTTCGACGTCCATACGGATTTCTGCACGAACAAGATTGGCGCTAGAAGGAGGGTTTTTGAACCCTTGTTCTAAAAGAAGTGCTCGGTCGATCTTACCTGCCTTTCTTTCTCTTTTAATTTCTCGAATCCACCTCTATTTGATCGCTGCTTGCTTCAGAGAATGCCTCCAAAAAAGATGACCACCCGACGATCCACTGCCTCTGTCGCCAGATCTGAACTAGATCTATCCATTTCGAGTCCGTTATCCGCTCTCCAACCTCCTTCGCCAGCAGCTATGGTGGATCCGAAATAGTTCAATCTGCTGATATAGCAGGTTCGAGGCCTCACCGAAATAGTGCAAGCCATATGGTAGCCTCCGACGGCGATCCGACCTAAAAACTTTCAGCCAGAGCCTCAAGAACCGGCACCTAGAAAGGCAACCTAGGTCAGCAGACTTGTCGCCTTCGGGAAGAGGAAGCGGAGAGCAGAGTCCCTGTTCTGATCATAATTCTTCTCCGGAAGAAACTTTTCTCATCTACAGTCGGCAGTCTTCTGAGATCCGCAGTCGAGATGACGCTCTCGATTAAAAGCTCTAAGACATGAATCGGCGGATTGAGGAGCTCCGCCATGCCGTCCCAACTCATCATGACGATATCTACACCGATCCTTCCTTCTCTGTCAAGATCATGCAAGAACTTGTCCCACCAAACTTCAAGCTATCCCAGTTTGAGACCTACGATGGGACATCTGATCCGGTTGACCACCTGAAGGCCTTCCGGACAATGATGCTGTTTCATAGCGTGCCGGACGCCATCCTGTGCCGAACTTTCCCATCTAGGAAGAAATTGGTATTCGAGCCTTAAGTCGGGTATGATCTTTTTTGATCAAATGAGCCATCGGTTTGTGGCTCATTTCATAAGCAGCCGACGTCCAAGATGAAGTTCGGATTCTCTCATCAACATAAAGCAGAAAGGAGAGTCCATCCAAGCTTACGTCAACCGCTTTAATGCTATTGCGTTGGAGGTCCGGAACTTGGACCAATCTGTAGCCATGGCCGCACTGAAAGGCGATCTTCAGAAGAATGATCTTCTATCTTCCCCAGAAAGAAAGTATCCAAGGGATTTTGCTGATATGATGGCCCAGATTGAAGGTTATGCCCGAGCGGAGGAGGTCTTCAAACTAAAGAATGATGAGGCCGCAAGAGAGCGGCGAACGGATGAACTCGACAAGTCCGCACCTGAAAGAAAGTTGAGTGAAGCTCGGCTGCGCTTCCGAACTCCTCCCGAGCGCAGAGGAGCTCGAACTCCCCCTCGAGCTCGTCAGCAGGGAAGTCCAAATCGGAGGACCCAGCGGAACTCTCCTTTCAGAAGATTCAACAACTATGCTTCCTTGAATGCCTCAAAGACTCAAGTGTTAATGGAGATAAGGGAGCAGTTGGTGGAACCTGAGAAAATGCGGATCTATCCGACCAAGCGTAACCCCAACAAGTACTGTCTTTACCATCGTGACCATGGTTACAACATAGAAGAATGCATCCAGCTTTAGGACGAGATCGAGGTGTTGATCAGAAGAGGTCGGCTGGATCGGTTCATCAGGCATCGATCGGAGAGGAGAGAAGATCGTCCGAAAGCCCCGCCACAATCTAAACCACCTCAGCGGGATGAGCCCCAAGGAGATCGGCCCCCTCTTGAAGTCATCAACACTATCGTCGGGGGATATCAGCAAAGGAAGGCCAGTGGATTAGCAGAGTTGACGAAGAGGCAACGGACTAAAGAACCCATCACCTTCACTGAAGAAGATGCCTAGGGAGTTCAGCTTCTGCACAATGATGCGGTTGTAGTTATTTTAAATATTGCTGATTATGATGTACGCCACATTTTAATTGATAATGAAAGCTCCGTTGATGTCTTGTTCTATGATGCTTTTTCCAAAATGTCCATATCCGATGATAGGATGGGTTCGATGAATTTTCTATTGGTAGGATTCACAGGTGATGCAATGCTGGTGGAAGGAATAATAACATTGCCTATGATAGCTGGCCAATATCCAAAGTAATCTATGGCATAAGTCGATTTTTTGGTAGTCAAAGCCCCTTCTGCCTACAATGCAATCCTTGGCCGATTCGGTTTGAATGCACTTCAATCCGTAGTTTCTACTTACTATCTGAAAATGAAGTTCCTAACCAGGCATGGAGTCGGGGAGGTCCAAGAAAATCAGGCACTAGCTTGGTACTGCTACAATATTGCCTTACAGGAGGAAAGACAAGCAGACCTTTGTTCGGCGAACGGGCTTGATGCTCACGATGATCTATTTGAAGAAAGAGGAGAATCATCGACGGCCTTAAGGAGATCCCTCTGAATGATGGGAATAAAGAAATACTGTGACGGTCAGCTCGAACCTAAAAGGAGAGGTTAGAAAGCAGCTCGTCACATTCTTGCAAAGGAATGTAGATGTCTTCGTCTGGGCGCCTGCAAATATGCTCGGGATCAATGCGGTAAGTCATGGAGCACTGCCTGGGTGTGGATCTTAAGCGACGACCAGTAAAATAGAAAAAATGTAGTTTTGCATCGGAGAGGCAGAAGACTATAATGGATGAAATCGACAAACTCCTTAAGGCGAGATTCATTCGAGAAGTACTTTACCCGGACTGGATTGTGAATGTTGTCCTAGTTAAGAAAGGCAAATGACAAGTGGAGGTTGTGCATAGACTACACAGATTTAAACACAGCCTGTCCAAAAGACAGCTATCCGCTGCCCAGGATCGACCAACTAGTGGATGCGACGTCGGACCATAAGCTTCTCACTTTCATGGATGTCTTTTCCGGTTATAATCAAATCTAGATGGTGCCAGAGGATGAGGAGAAAACTACTTTTATTACTGATCGTGGTCTTTATTGTTATAGGATCATGCCGTTTGGGCTTAAAAATGCAAGTACAACATACCAACATCTGATGAATAAAATTTTCAAGAAGCAGATAGGCCGCAACATGAAGGTCTATGTAGATGATATGCTGGTTAAAAGTCGATCTTCGCCAAATCACATTGCCGACCTCGAGAAGATCTTCAGTATCCTTTGAAAGTATAAGATGAAGTTGAACCCCATGAAATGCATTTTCAGAGTAACCTCAGGAAAGTTCTTGGGATTCGTGGTGTCAAGCCGCAGCATCGAGGCCAACCCAGAGAAGATCAAAGCCATTCAGGAGATGACTGTCCCAAAAATAATAAAAAAAAGTTCAACGCCTCACAGGCAAGGTAGCGGCTCTGAATCGCTTCGTGTCAAAATTGGCGGAGCACTACATTCTCTTCTTTCAAGTACTCAAGCAATTCAAGAACTTCAACTGGACTCCTGACTGTCAGAGGGCTTTTGAAGAATTGAAGAGCTATCTCAGCTCACCCTCATTGCTTGCCAAATCTGAATCTGGAGAAGAACTATTTCTATACGTCGTTGTATCTCCTATAGTTGTTGGAGCCGTACTGATCAGAGAAGAAGCAAAAATTCAAAAGTTGATCTACTATATAAGTAGAGTCTTGAGGGATGCAGAAATAAGATATACCAAATTAGAAAAACTAATCTATGCCTTGTTGATTACAATCAGAAAGCTCCGACCTTACTTCCAGGAGCGCATTATTACTCTTCTCACGGATCAACCCCTCAAGGTAGTTCTTCATCGATCCGATACCTCTGGTAGAGTGGCAAAGTAGACGATTGAGCTGATCGAATTCGACATCCATTTCCAACCTCGGTCGTCCATTAAAGCTCAAATACTAGCCGATTTTGTAGTGGAGTGCACTATTTCAGAAGAGACTGAACCAAAGCATCAAGAAGTTTTTATCCCTGGCTCCCTGAAAAAGAAGGCCGATCTCCCTGAAAACTTCTGGGTACTGTATGTGGATAGTTCATCCAATGCCTCCGGGGCAAGTGCGGGTTTGATTCTCATCAATCTGGAAGGAGTTGTAGCGGAGTATGCATTACGCTTTGACTTCCTCGCCACTAACAATGGAGCGGAGTATGAAGCCTTACTTGCAGGACTGAGGATAGCCAAAGAACTGGGAGTGCAACATTTGAAGATGTACAGTGACTCTCAACTGGTGGTGGAACAAGTTAATAACTTCTTTGAAGCCTGGAAGGAAAGTATGAAAAAGTACTTGGAAGAAGTGAAGAACTTGAGTTCGGCCTTTGACAATCTTGACATTCAGCAGATCCCTAGGACGGAGAACACCAGAGCCGATCTCCTCTCCAAGCTGGCCACCTTAGCCCTAAATGAACTACCAAAAGAAGTCCTTTTTGAGATCCTACAATGCCCGAGTTCGGAAGAGCCCCAGGCGATAATGCAGATTGATCATGAACCCAGCTGGATCGATCCATTGATAACGTATCTCAAAGAATGAATTCTTCCCAGAGACCACAAAGAAGCTCGGAAGTTGAGAAATCAAGCTTCCCATTACATTTTGTATGAAAGCAAGTTGTATAAGAGGTCGTACTCCTTACCACTCCTCAAGTGTCTCCGACCTTCAGAAGCCAGCTATGCCTTATGGAAAGTTCATGAAGGGATTTGCGGAAATCATCTGAGGGCAAGATCCTTGTCATACAAGTTGCTCCATCAGGGATACTATTGGCCGACAATGCATCAAGATGTGGTGGATCACGTGAGAAAGTGCAATAGGTGTCAAAGAAACGCAAACATTTAGAGACAGTCGGTTTCACAGCTTACACCACCGAGCTCTCCTTGACCATTCGCGCAGTAGGGGATGGATATACTCGGACCTTTCTCTATGGCGTCTAGGCAACGAAAGTTCCTACTAGTGTCAGTAGATTATTTCACTAAGTGGATCGAAGTCGAACCTCTAGCAAAAATCACTGAAGCCAAAGTACAGGACTTCGTTTGGAAGTCGATTGTTTGCAAGTTTGGTCTGCCTTGGATGCTAATCACTGATAAGAGGCATCAGTTTGCAGATGCAAAATTCGTTGAGTTTTGCGAAGGTTTGAATATATCTTATCATTTCACGTTAGTGGTTCATCCGCAAGCAAATGGTGAGGTAGAAGTGACTAATAGAACTTTGCATCAAGGGATAAAGACCAGGCTTGAAAGAGTAAAAGGAATTTGGTTGAATGAACTCTATTACGTGCTCTGGTCTTACCAAACTACTCAAAGGTTACCCACTGGAGAAACACCCTTTGCGTTGACCTTCGGAACGGAGGTGGTTATCCCGGTCGAACTCGAACTTCCCTCAGCATAAGTAGAGGTCTTCAATGAACAAAGCAACTCGCAGGATCTTAGAGCTAACTTTGATCTACTGGAGGAAAAGAGGAAAAAGGCCCAGATCCGAATGGCAGCTTACAAGCAAAGGATAGCTCGCTACTACAACTCGAGGGTCAGAAGCAAAACCTTCAGAATATGGGATCTTGTACTTCGACGAGCAGATGTTTTGCAGTCTCAAAATTAAGGAAAGCTCGCGCCGAATTGGGAAGATCCTTACGAAGTGATGGAAATCGTCTGACCAGGAATGTATTATTTAAAGAAACTCAGAGGATCTATGCTCCCATAGCCTTGAAATTCGGAAAATCTGTGAATGTACTACCAGTAATTCAACCCTAATAAAATTCTTTATTTCAATATTTTTATTTCTTGGCACAAAATCTTGTGATGACAGGAAATGACCCAATCAAATTTTGCCAGTAAATGAAGCAGAAGACCTCTGGTCATTTAAGACAGGAGGAGGGGAGAGATCCTTTCAATGATCCTTTTGTGCCCCTATACCTTTGTTAGGGACAGGAGGAAGATCTTGTCCTAACAAAAGAAGGCTAATCCCGTGAGGAACAGGAGGAGGATCTCGTCCTGACAGAGGGACACAAAGAAGGACAACCGTGTCAGGAACAGGAGGAGAACCTGGTCTTGAACAGATAAAGACATCCGGTTATTTAAGATAGAAGGAGAGAGGCCCTTTCAACGATTTTTTTGTGCTCCTATATCTTTGTTAGGGACAGAAGGAGAACCTCGTCCTAATGAAGGAAGGCGAACCCCGTCAGGAACAGGAGGAGAACTCCGTCCTGATAGGGGGACAAAAGGCCAATCGTGTTGGAAATAGGAGAAAAATCTTGTCTTGATATAGATGAAGACCTTTGATTATTTAAGATAGGAGGGGAGAGGCTCTTTCAACGGCCCTTTTGTGCTCTTATATCTTTGTTAAGGACAGGAGGAGGATCTCATCCTAACGAAAGAAGACCAATCCTGTCGGGAATAGAAAGAGAACCTCATCTTGATAGGAGGACAAAGAAGGCCAACCATATTGGGAATACGAGGAGAATCTCGTCCTGACACGGATGAAAACTTTCAGTTATTTAAGATAAGAGGAGGGGAGAGGCTCTTTCAACGGTTCTTTTATGCTTCTATATTTTTGTTAGGAACAAGAGGACCTCGCCCTAATAAACGAAGGTCAATCCCATCAGGAACAGGAGGAAAACCTCATCCTGATAGGAGGACAAAAAAAAAGAAAGGGAGCCAACCATGTCAAGAATAGGAGGACCTCATCCTGACACGTGAGAGGACCTCCGGTTATATAAGACAAAAAATGAAGAAAATGAAGAGGTTAACAAACATTTAATCCAAGCAGAACAAAAGGACGATTGAAGAAAGCATAGGTTTATTAAAGATGAAGTTGATTACAAAACAAGGGTCTACAAGATCGGTTACAAAAAAAAAAAATCTGAAGTTCTAAGAAAGATCAGGTCCCTCGGATTTCGGACTGCTAGCCATTATCAAGGATTCCTTTAGGCTGACGATCTCCTCCTCGAGCTCCTTTCTCCTTATTAAGTTGTCGTGGAACTTCCTGTCAGCCCTTCGGTAGTTTTCTTCTGACGCCTGCAGTCTCTTTCTCAGGATTTTTGATTCAGCTTCAGCATCCTTGATGGCCTGCTATTCGTAAATCAACTGACGCTTCAGTCGCTGAACTTCGGCCTTCTCCATCCCGACCGATTCCAAGAGTTCACCCGCGATCCTTTTCAGGAAGGCGATCTCCTCCAACTCCCTACTGGTGCCGGATTGATAACTATCGACGAGCTGCTGTTGAAGTTGGACTACCTTGATATTAGCAGTGCGGAGCTTCTACTCCAGCGAGGATATCCTCCCACACCAGCCAACCGGTAGGTCTCATAGGTGAGCTCGGCATCGTGCAACTGCTTCTACATGAAAGAAAATCTTTGCGATCAATCCCACTCATAGCGGGCCTTGTTGTAAGACCATGGCGAACTCCCCTCCAACAGATTAATTTTCTCTCGCCGCCTTGAGCTCAACCTCGAAAGAGCTGACCTTCGTAGTTAATTCCCAGGACTTGTCATTGGCGCTTTTCCTAAGTTCAACCCTCTCTCGAAATTACCTTTCTTAATGTTGAAGCTTACGGAATCTTTCATATGCAGCTTGCGGAGGCGAATGACTTCAATTGTCGCCTTCGAAGCATTTTTTCTGGATCTTTAAAGCTCGTCTTCTACCTTCTTCAACTTCTTCAAGTGATGGATTTCTCTTTTTAAATCTTTAACTATAGGTCTTAGAGGGATACTTTCAGATAGTGGCTCAGCATTGGTTGAAGATGATTGATCTTGATTTCGATCACTAGAAGGATTCTGAATAACATTCATCATAGCACAAGTATAAAAAAAAGGAAACACATTTTTATTTCTTAAAATGTTCAAACATACATCAAGAAAAAAGAAAAAAGAAGTATAATTGTTTAAAATTCTAGACCTTGGGAGGAGTGGCGGCGGACGAGGTCGGAGCGTTCTCTACCACCTCTGGCTCCAGTACAGGTCCGGGCGCTTCAACGGCGGATTCGGAGGGCTCAAGGACGGCTTCGACAGGAGAAGGGTCGGCCGCAGCAGTGGACGGCCCCGCCTCCTCATTAGGGACCTTCTCATATAAAAAATCGAGATCGAGTTCGGAAAACTTGGCAGCCACTCGATCCTCACGGAGTTCATATCCCTTATGAAAGGTCTCCTGGCCAAATGCAACGTTCAGGTCCCTCATTTCAGAGGAGACCTTGAACTCCACTGCCTGGATTTTCGCCTCCGAGTTCTGTTTTGAAGTTTGATCCTTTAGCTCGCCGACCTTAACCTCGGCCTTCTTCCTCCTCTCCTCCCCTCCTCTCCTCCAAGGCCAAAGCGGCCTTTTGTCCCGCTGAGGTGAGTTCCTCTTTTCTGAGTGCCTCTTGAAGACCTTCGATCTTGACCACCTTCTTCTTTAAAAGACGATCAGCCTCGACGGTCTTCTCCTCGAGGAAGTTAACTTCAGCTTGAAGGTCTTCCTGAGCCTTCAACGCCTCCGACCTCAAACGGTTCACCATTTTGATATGCGCGAGTATTTGGTGATCCGACTGTAGTAAATGGACTGTGTTATGCATGCAAAAAAAACACAAAAAGTAAAAGAAAAATGACAACATGATTACCTTGAGGAAGGTTCCGAGGGAATCCTAGATGAGCTGCATATGGTCGAGGTCGGCCATCTGGCCTACCACCTCGGGCATGGCAAATTTGTCGGTTAGATCCCAGACAAGATCCGGATCGCTGAACGGATCTTCTCCCGGAGCATTGCTGTCATCGTTGGACTCGCCAGGGCGAGCCTTGCAGAGCATCTTGACGACGACCTTCTTCTTTTCCTTCTTTTTCCCTCCTTTATCCTTCTCGGTGGGAGGCTGTGGAGCTTGATCTTCAGCTGGGGGACTTGGGGATGTTGGAGGCACAGAGCCCCCAGCAATAGCGCCGACCTCGGTGGTGAGGATAACCTCGTCGCCCTCGGCAACCTTAGAGGCAGCGACGGCTGCGGCGGGGGTTGCGGGGCTCGGAGCGCCAATCTTTGCCCTTTTTGAACTTTCACCAGGAGCTTTCCCTTTCCTTTTGCGGACCTAAAGCCCCTTGGCGAGCATCTCGGCTGCTTGGGCATCCATCTCTGCAACAAGGAGGAGGTCACAATTAAAACGTATGTAAAGGAAACCCCATTAAAGCTCGCGGAATGTGGAAATTTACCAGCAGGGTCAAGGGGACTCAAACCCGTATTAAACAGGGTCTGATCTTTCAGAAGTTTAGGTAAGGGGGGAATCCGATAATTTCTAAGCTTATTGGTGGAGTCAAGGTCGCCCCTATCTAGGTTGGAGGCTCGGCGGACGGACTCTCTAGGGAGACCCTAAGGAGGAAGCCCTAACATCAAGATTGGACAATGTACGAAGAACTTCTCCTTCCAGTTGTGGATGAAAGGAGCACCTTTCAGTAACCCCTTCTTATCAAATTATGGAGAAAAGTACCATCAATCCTTTGCAGAAGGATGGCATTTGAAGGTGTAGAAATTCCTAAAAAGAAAAATAGTCGAACGGACTTTGACCAAATGGCAAAAAGAGAGGAATCCAATCAAAAATCTAAAAGAATTCAGCACTACGGAAGCTAAGAAAATATTCAAAAATCGAAAAAGCGTAACTGCAAAAGGTGGAAGTGGAAGTCTTAGCCCGGCACGAAGAGCTTCCAAGTACAGACAAAATCGATCGGGCGGAGGAGAGCAGGCCCAATCGCTTGGGTCAAAAAGTTCTAGTTCGTATTCCGGTGGAACCCCATATTGTATTCTAATTAATGAAAGGTCGTTTGGGGTCAGGGTGCAGCGGATTGAACCCGGTACAAAGGTCGGATGGGGCATGCTTCTAAGATCGGTCTCATCTACGGGGTCGGGGTTTCGTAAGATCGGACCAGAGGGACTCCGGGAAACGACAGATTGAAAAGTTTTTGAAGACATTCGAATCAAATGAACACCAAAAAATCTTCGAAAAATCAAAAAAAATAGGGTGCAAAACCTTCGAAAAAGCCAAAGGGAGAAAGATGCGAAAGACATTGAAATAATCAGAGAGAAGATTATAAAACGAACCTAAATCGGTAGAGAAGGGCAACGAGGCAATGGGCACGACGGAAATCGAGTGGGAAAGCACCGATGGACGAACGGAATGGAAGAAAACGAAGAGCGCTCGAGCAGAAAGAGGCTATTGGAGGAAGGAAAGGAGCTCGAAGAGAAGTAAGGCCTTAAGAGAAGGAGATGAATTTAAATATCCCGCAGAGCTCGAGACGGTTTTGATAGCAGGTCTCCTCTAGCCGATTCTCGAGTGACATGTGCCCTCCCTCATCATGATAGACGACTAGCGGCTGGCGGAACCATAATTGCATCGTACTTGGGGTAGAGTTTCGGTGGGGATTTCAAAACTCGTCTTTTCATATCACCTCGTATTTAAGAAGTTTTGGTGCCAGTGCAGTAAATGCCATGACTTCTTATCCAACGGGCGCAAAACCTAGAAAAGAACGTCGACAGTTGCTTTTTTGGTACTCCCTTCGAAATTCGAACTTGGGACTAGAGAGACTATTGTTGGGGTTAGATCCGCTCCTGTCGAAGTTCGGCTTAGCGTCCTGTCTCAAGAGTGATCCCAAGATGGACATCCTCTAGCGGATCTCCTTCCGAACTCCTCCAACGGATCTCCTTCCGAACTCCTCCAGTAGGCTTCCGTCCGAACTTTTTCGACGGATCTTCCTTCGAACTTCTCCAGCTGACCTTCGAGCTCCTCCAAGCCGGACTCATCCGATCATAGGCCTTCCGAACTCTTTGTAGCTGGACTCCACCAATCGACAAGAAGAATTCCTTCCAGTCGAACCCCCCATGGCCACTCAGAAGGATCTCATCATCTACGCAAGTTCAGCTCTCCATACAACGCAAACCGACCTACATGCAGACGACCCTAAAGGAGTCCGAACTTCTCTGGAACTGTTTTGACTTGGAGCTCTTCACCGCCAGCACCTACTCCATCCGAATTTCGACTATTGATATTCGACGAATTGGCAAGTCGCGACAATGAACACCACTCTCGGCTGGCACGTCACGACAACGAGCACTATTCTTCGTAACAAAATTCACGTGGCCCCAAACGACCCACCATCAGGAGGTTGCGGCTGTCGTTATCAGTTTATTATGGGCTCTGCGTATATAAAGGACCTGGACCTTCTAGATGCATGCATTTTCTCCCTAAGCTCTCTTCTCTTTTCCGTTACTTTGCCTTTTTTTTTTATCCTAAGCACTTTATTCCAGGTGGTCGAAAAATTAACTTGAGCATCGGAGGATCCCGCCGGAGCTACCCACCTCCGGTTTGGACTTTGTTTTGCAGATCCTGTCGGCGGCCTCACCTTCTCCACTTCAGCTATCTCTGGCATTCTCACGGATTTTCACACCAACAGGATGAAAATTGATGATGTTCACACTTCACAGTTTGAGTGACATAAGTAGGAGTGGGATCTGCAATAAGTTTTGATCTATAAATATGTCTAACAACCTGATGTGCTGGGGTTGGTAAATGGTGATCCTTGCTTCTGAGACGGAAGTGAATTGCTGGATCTCTAAGGGTGGATAGGCAATCAATAACTGCTTTTTATCAAAGGGATGGGGTTTAAATTGTTTCATGAACAAGCTTGATATTATAGAGGGTGATTCCAATATATGTTGTTGGTTTTGTGGAAGAAGTATAAGAAAAGAAATTCTCTAAATGATGTCTTAGATATAATCTTTAGATGATTTCTGTGTATTGAATAATTGCAGCTAAGAGGCTGGACATTAATTTTAAAATCCATATGATTTAGATAGGGCTTAAAACAGGTTGGATGAAGTCCATCCATATCCTGTTCCATACCTGAATAGATTCTGATATATGTGCAAATTTGTACATGTGACCTGGATCCAGGTCCAGATATGGATCATGTTCTTATAAGATTTTTAAATCCTGATATGGTTTTGGGTTTGGCTCCTTCCCTTAAATTTGCCTAGCCCTCTTTCTTTCTCACCTGCCTAGAGATGTCACCAGCTGTCAATCCCACAACTGATCCCACCACCATGCTGCCAAAACCCCGAACCAGTGCTGAGTGGCCAGTGCAACAAAGGGAAGGATGCAGGTTCACTAGTTGGGACGAGGAGAAGTGCTTGGAGAGAGAGGATAAGGGAAGATAAAGGTGGAAGAGGAGATGTGGTATCATTTATGATGGACACCGTGATTTGAGCAGAAAAGCAAGATGGGTCAAAACTCAAAAGTCAAAACTTAAATTATGAGCAATGTGAAGGTTTTGGAGGAGCTCATATGGATTAAGGGCGGGTCAAATTTTACAAAATATGCTAC
This sequence comes from Cocos nucifera, assembly GCA_006176705.1. Lineage (NCBI taxonomy): Eukaryota > Viridiplantae > Streptophyta > Magnoliopsida > Arecales > Arecaceae > Cocos > Cocos nucifera. The sequence goes on from QRFJ01000315.1 coordinate 354,149, forward strand.
CTTCTCCATGATTATAATGCATACCTTGAAAAGTTGCTTTCAGGATTAATATCTTCGTTGGTTATTGTATTATTCTTTTTCATTTGTCAGGTTTGGCCATCAGATATCTTAAAATATATTTTAGATCAAATTTTCCAGCAGTGCTCCTTTAGATGATAATCAAAATGTCACAGAATTCCCATAGAATGGCCTTTTGAGTAAGATATTTGGCAACAGATGCTTCTGCTGGCACAATCTGCAGGGAAGGGGCTGGGGATCATTCTTAGAGGGGGAAAAAACATGGGGTTCCATGCCTTCATCTGTGTGTATCTTTCTTTTCGGTGGGTAATAAAAATCTTCTGTGACCTTTCTGAAATCTTGTATATGGCTGTAAACACTTGTAATCTCTGCAATGGCATAGAACGACAGAGCAGTTTCTTAGCTAATTCTTTTTTATTAATGATAATTCTAGTAATAATTTGATCTATCTCTGGTGTATAATACCAAAAATGTAATTGATGTATTTTAGAAATTTTTTGATTTGACCTTGTAGGTTTTATATAGCTTCTTGACGGTCTTGTTGATCTATAAGTAATGGCAACAGTGATGGTGCCTAACTTGTTGACAAGACATAGCTTGCAGCAGGAACCATGTAATTGTGGATAAATTTATCAAGTTGAAGGACAAAAAAGGCATGGGGCATACAGAGATGGCCTCAAAAATGTAGCAGGAAGCATAGTTTCGTGTGACACAAAATGTTAAGCTTCATATTTGGATTATTAATGCGGGGGTGGAAAACAATTTTTGATGCAGGAGTAAAACAGTGTGACAGATTTCCTAGCTTGAATGAGTCTTATAGCCTGGTTGGCAGTAGTGTTGTATCAATTTAGGAAGTCTATTATGCATACACAATGATCTGGATTAATGATGACAATGTTGTTGCATATTTATGTACCGGGCCTTTAGATTAAAAAATGGAAAGAAGGTTTCTCTTGTTTGTTTGTTAGTTTTTGTCACCTAAGCTCTTGCTGAGGTGTTCCATGATTGCAAATAGTGGAGACATCCTCTTTCTATAGCGGGTCATTAGTTTTAATAATTCTTATACTTTTGCTAATCTTAAAAAAAACAATGTTCTTCCTTGTGACCAACCTTTCATTTTTGCATGTCCTTTTTGTTGATCAAGTTGCATGATGTTTGTTGGTGATAAACCTAATAAGATGGTAAGCCTATTTTTGGTATAGGCTCAATGAGACATATTTTTGTTGAAACAACTCAGGTTTTCTCACTTTTGCCCATAGTCCAGGTCATTCATGTTCAAATCCTGTCGACGAGTCGAAAACAAGTTCCTTTTTATCTACAGCGGATGAAGTTTAGGGGATTTCATGCATTTAACCAAGAAATCTTTCATGATGAAGCTATAATTTAGAACTTTTTGCAGCATGGACATGGTGATATTTCCTTCTAGTAACAGCCTTTTCTAGTCTCCAGCATTTTTCGTCTCTGTAACACATGGATGGAGGATGGTGCTTATGCTGTTTCGCTGTCTTGCAGGATCTTTCACTTCTATCAGCAGGTTTACAAAGCATGAGTAGCACAAAAATTCCTTCTGGAGCAGATACCTTGAAGAGAACGAAGACCCTTTTGAATTGCAGCATGACAAGTTTTACCATTGTTCGACTCCTGATGGCAATTGGAAGTCTCCTTGGGTTAATCACTGCAGCATGCAAAGATCATCAGTTACTCCTCGAATTCGATGTGGAAATTGGATGGCTGGACCAATCGTTGTAAATATATAGTTACAAAAAGAGGAGCCCTGCGGTTCTAGATATCATCTGAACTCTTTTTAAATGTGATTACATTTTTACCATGAAGATTTTGTTGAGCAGGATTCTAACAATGGTTACAGGATTGTACCTTGGTAGATATGGGTGTTTCTTTGCTGTTGCTTTAGTTGCACACTGCAAACTAATTTGGTATTGGTAATATCACATTAGTTTGGCCTGTGTTTGATAGGGCTTCAGAATTAAGAACCCATCTGATTTTTCACACAAGTCCATTTGAAGTCAATTAACCATAAGAATGCTTGATATATCCACTCAGAGCGACGCCCAAGTATGGACCAAATGCAAATTAGATTTTATGGGGCAATCATGTGCTAGGTGCTTGCGTGTAGTCCCGGGCCATGTCGAGGCTGCTGTGAGAATTAAGATGCACCATTTTATTAAGTCAAATAAGTACTTCCATACTAAAGAAGGTTTGGTGCGCTTGAGCATGTTTATAATTTGGGTTGGCAATTATCAATGATCATCTTTCGCTTTGGAGTTTGATCTATGGGAAGTAAATTCATAATATGTAACAGAAAATTCTTCCTTGAGAAATTTTTGAAGAAATTGGCTGCTTTTATAGGAAAAAAGACAAACTACCTGTAAAACAAGCAAGAGGGTAGAGGTCAATTTTCTCTTCTTTCCTTACAAAGATCGTATGGCCACGTTAGGTTGCAAATACAAACAAAATAAATCAACGTAAGACAGTTTTAGTAAATAGAAACATTGCAATTATTGTTACAATTAGTATATTAGCTTTTTCTTTTTCTTGTAATAAGTCATTATCATGTCTTAAGCAATAAATAAGCAAATAGATGGGTAGATTAATAAATAAAACAACTTTTTCATGGTGGTAAGTGTTCCCTCGTCCATGGCATTCATTTTGACCATTTTAGTTACTTGTGCCCATTGAATATTATTAGGTCCATCATCTAGATGATAATAAAGAATTTGCACAAAATGATCAAGGTAGCTTATATCTTGGTTCGTCTAAGGTTGCAAATGGGTCAGGCTGATCTATGATACAACCCGATCCAACCTACTTTAAAAGGATTCATGGGGCTGGATCGAGTTTTAAAATTAGATCTATTTCATTTTTAGATCGAATCTAGATTTATTGAATGAGAATCCGATTTAATCTGATCTGACCTATTTTATTTTTAGATCAATTTTAGATCACCTACTCTATAACCCGATCTGATCCGAACCCATTATATCATTAAAATCCGAATCAATTTGAGCCTCTAAGTTGTAATTTAAGACTTTTATGACTAATATTTTTAACATAAATATAGGTTTTAAATTATCTTTGTATCTTAATTTATTTTGAGAGCAATATTTTTTTATTATCTATTTTGTGGTTAATGGTAGTTGGCTATATAGTAATTAAAATATAATTGACTACATTTGACCCAAACACGATTTGGACCTGATCTGAATATGAATTTTTCATGTTAGGATGGGGTTATACATAAACCTGACCTGACCTGAATGATCCATTAGATAAAAAGTTATGGCCATGGACCCAATCCGACCTAATTCTATCTTCTATTAGGTTGGATCTAGATCCAACATTAACATTCGATCAAGAAACTAGGTCAGATCGAATCTGTTGGATCAAGGTCCAACCCAACCTATTTGCACCTTAAGGTTTGTCTACCCATTGCAAAAATATTAAGAGGAATTGATTTGGTTTGTCATCACATTAGTTTAGTGAAATATTACACAAAGTTAACATTAGTAAAAATAGATGTATGAAACATGTCGGTAAGGAATCATGCTATGTATTAAGCATCCTAGAAACTGAGCTTACCAAAAGATGTGGAACCAACAAGCTATGGGCAACATTTTTAGGAAGCTGAAGCATGTGGAGTCTAACATTTCAGACCTTCGATTTGAAGAAGAATGGTTGGGCAACCTATCTGAGGGGGATCTATCAACTCTTCACGCAAATTTGTCCCTACATCATTCCTTATTGTGCGAACATGAGATTTTCTAGAGGCAAAAATTGAGGATGGTGTGGATTTGAGAAGGTAATAATAATATGGAGTTCTTTCCCCGGTCCACAACTATTCGAAGACAGAAAAAATGGTCCATTACTGAAAGAGTAATGGGATCGTAATTGATGACATCTAGATCATAAGAAGTAAATCTTTCAATTCTTCAAATCCAAATGAACCACTAATACTAATAAGGGATCGGATTACTTCTTCCCTCCTCCAAATCAATCTCTTTGATATTCTAAAAATACTTTTTTTTGGAGGAAATTCTAAAAGTTCTTTACTAGTGCATCGAGTGACTGAAAAGAAATTGTAATAACCATTAATTCCATATTTGGTGACAAGACATTAGAAATAGATGGCCACCCCCCCATCTTTAATAAGTTCTGGTTGATCATCTATAAAGAGATTGTTCTTGCTATCAAGTAATTTTTCATGATGTCATCTATGCCTCAAGCTTAAAAGGATATCTTCATTGCCCTAATTCTCAAAAACCCGATGTGGTAGAACTCACTTCTTTCGGACCAATTAGTTTTTCCACCTTGAATAAGATTATTGCTAATATCATAGTGAGCAGGATGCAACTAATGCTAAACTTCATTGATCAATCCAAAGTAAGGGCATTTATTAAAGTTAGATGTATATATAATAGTACATTTATTACACAGAAATTTATGTATGACCTTGAGAAGGCCTCTACTTGATAGAGCTGTATGGCTATAAAAGAACATGCTTATGATCTTGTTTGATGGGACTTCTTAATCTATAATCTCAAGCAATTAATTTTTTATAATGATTGGATTAAATGGAATTCTAGGTGTGTATTGAACCCCTCTTTTACAATTATGATCAAGGATACTCTCATTGAACACTTTCCATTTCCTAGGGCTTTGAGTGGGTTATCCTCTTTCTCTCTATCTATTCATTATTTATATAGATGTTCATTCTCGAATATTAATTAGGATTACAGTCTTTTACCAAGCCCTATCAATCTGCCAACCAATGCCCAAGGCTTTGGTGGTTTCTCATCTATTTTTTTACTGATATGTATCTCCTTCTCACCTATGCAATGAAATCAAATGGAGAGATACTTAAGGAGATTATGGAGAACTATTATTATGCATCTATTCAACGAGTGAACTAATATAAGCCAGCTATTAGATTTAGCTCTAGGATTAATCTATTCATAATGCATCTGACCAAGAAAATCTTTAAGATATCAAATCACTGCAGCTCATGGTAGTATTTTAGAGTTTCATTTTAGAAAGAAGATTGAGCAAGGTAGATGTTGTTCTTTGGAACAAAGCATCCATGACAAGTTGGAAATTAAAGGGATGGAAATTAAATTTCTTTCCATAATAGGTAGGATAACCTTTATTAAGATTATGATATATACTTTGCGCTAGTTTATCCCATGGCTAGTATTATTATACTAAAATCCATCATTGATGAGCTAGAGGAGAAGGTTGCAAGCTACCTATGGATAAAATGGGAATTGTGAAGAGAGTGCATCTACTTCTTTGGGACAAGTCTTTAGATATTCTATCTTTAGTTACTAGGAGTCGGTCTTTAATGGCTAAGCATATAGCTCAACTTATTATAGAGCCTATTTAACTTTGTAATTATTAAATAAAAATAAAGTATGGCTCTTGGGTAGCATTTTACTCCCCCAGCCACCCACAATATCTCTCACATTACTCTATTAACAAATTTTAGGTGGATAGTTGGAGATAGCAAATCTATTGAAGTGCTAAGTGACCTTTAGATCATCTCCATTCTATTATCCCCAATGGCTTGCTATTATCAATCGCAAGATGTCAGAGAATTTTGAAAGTTAATAACCTGCTAATAGAAAGCAAAAGGAGATGAAATACCTCTTCATATTTCAAGTCTTTGATGAAAGCTTGGTTAATAGGGTGCTAGCAATAGATGTACTACTTTATGATACCCCAAATAAATTAGCATAGGGTCTCTCCAATTCTTTAGAATTAAAACCAAGAATCTCTATAGATTATATGGGGTAGGCCTTTCATCTATTTAAGATGTTGTTTGAGTGTAGATGATTGGTGTTCACTCTAGGATTGCACTATTCCTTTAGAAAGTGGATTGGAATTGGATTCTATGTCAACGTGCACTAGCAACGAGGGCTAAATATCGCTCTTTCTTGTAATTGTGACATACAAGTGGAGGAAACCATGATTTGTGTTCTATTTCAATGCTCAAATATGTTACAGGTATGGAGACTCCATGATACTCCTTTAGTTATATTATCTTCCATCTAATTTGATATTTTTCTAATATATTTGAAGGAAGGCATAGGTAGGGTCTCACTTAGAATGCAAGGATTCAAGCATCATACATTGCTTATCTTATTTTGGTTGGCTAGAAATTGATATGTGTTCAAAAGTAGGAATCAATCATCTAGAATCATACTAAATGAAGGCATGAATCAATCACCTAAAATCTCACTAATGAGAGTATTAATGCAAACTATGACAATTATTTACATAACTACTATTGAAGATTCTTTGATGACTAGCAACAATTGAGATCCTACCTTACAGTTTTTGCACTTTTACAAATGATCTACATCACCTAGGAGCCCCCATCCCTAGTTACCTCAAGATTAAATTTGATTACAGTGTATTAGAGAGTGGTAAAAAAGGTGATGTGCGCTTTGTAATTAGAGGCCCAAATTCATGCTTTGTGGTTGCAAGTCGATGTCATCTATATGGTACCATATACCTAGTGTTAGATTTGAGGAAGGTGTAGGAGGAGATCAATTGTGCAAAATCAATTCTGGAGGATGATCACATTATTTTGAAGCATGATTCTACCATAGTAGTGAGATGGGTGAGGGAGCAGTTTCACTTAACCAGAGTTCATATATTTTTGCTAGACATTGAAGGATCACCAGGAATCCTGCTTTCTTTGATGTGATTCATGTCTAGTAGAAGGTGAATGGTATTATAGACTAAGTGGCATCATAGATTGTCAACTACATCAAAAGTACTATGTGGAAGAATATTTTTACTATTTTTGCTCAACTTTGGGATATTCTACTTTCTGATTCTTTTAGTTGCATATAAATTACAACTGTACGATCCCACTATATATGTATGTATGTATCTATGTATATATATATGTATTAACCTAGTTACTTTAATATAGACTTAATCACACAAAAAATCTTAAACTATTTAGGATTTTCAATTTCATCCTAAACTTTAATTTAATGCTATTAGATCATCCAACTTTAATATTAGTTCAATTTAAACTCTAACTATGAATTTTGTTTGGTTGCTCTTATGAAATTGTCACATGATGTTATGTGACATGCTTATGTAGTAGAGGGAGATGATGTGGATAAGGCTTGTTTCCTCATTTTCATCCTTTTTAGTTAAGATCTTGAATTCCATTTTTCATCTAATTCTCACTAACTGAATAACAGTGATGCCCATGAGAGTGGTGGGTTTTTTCGGCAAGAAGCAGCGATGTGCGAGATGGCTAGTCCTCTATTTTGTTGATGAAGATAATTTCTTCATCTTACATTAGAGTTTCACTTATTAGTCTTCAACTTAAAGTTTTTTCTATAGTCTGTGATCCTTTCATCCTAGATTCCTCATTTCATGGAAAAACAAAGCAACAAAAAATTGACTAACATCAAATATTGCTAATGATTTTGAGAAGAAAGCAACCTAAAAAGTTTATTTTTGTTTTGTCTCTGGTCCCAAAAATTTGTTAAAGCTTTGTTACGTAGGAGAACGTGGTCCTAAGAGTCTTTTTGTGGTTTCAAAAGCTTTGTTATATAGTAGAATATAGTCCCAAAATATCGTCTCTATATGATCCCAAAGCTTTACTTTTTAGGAGAACATAGTCCTAAGATATCATATCCATATGGTCTTGAAGCTTTATTAAAACTTTGTTATTTAATAGTAAGCATTATCATCTCATTGCTACTCTCTTACTACAACCATCTAGTTTTTTGAGAATAAGGGAGGCAAGATGTCCCCCTAGTTTTATTAATGGATATTTACAAGTGTATATTTATAGAAAATATGTATGATCTTTTTGATGGAAAGGAGGCAAGAAATGCCACTTAGCTTTTATTAATAGATATTTACAAGTGAATATTTACAAGGATACTAAGCAATGTTGAAAATAATCAAAATTATCACTAGAAGTAGAAAACAAATCAAATAATCTATAGAAAGTTATCCGAAAGCACTCTTTAAACTAGGCAACCATCCATGTTCATTGTAGCTATATAGTTAATAAAACCCATTTCATTTTCAGCTTTATATTTTGCTGTAACAAGATAAGGTACTTTATTGCAATAAGATAGGGTGTTTTACTGAAGTAAGATAAGAAAAAATTAATCATCTTACCTCATAGACCTAGACTTTGCTATTAATAGACAATCTATTAATAGCTAATGCTATTTAAAAAATTCTCTGTCTATTTCATAAATTTTGCTAATTTTTTTTTTCTAAAAAATAATGTTGTTTCAAGTATAATCTTTTTCATATATCATATAGAATGAACTCTGTAACCATTGTTGTGCATCACTGGTTTCAAGTTTGTCAATAAAGGTAGATGCATTGAGCATGTTAGAGTGCATGTGGCTTATTATGATATCCGTTGGGGGTGAAATAACCCCACCGAAGTCCTCAGCCACTGGCTCCTATTCTGAAGGGATTTGCCGACCTTCTCGACAACAAGTCCATGCCATAAAATCTGTTGAAGATGCATTAAAGTCTGGCCAGACAACCTTGAATGGTAAAGAAGAACTGCTATTTAACTAGCTTTACTTCTCAACTTAAGATGAATGGTAGGACCCAAGTTTGGCTCTCCCAATCTTGATTGGCGACAAGCTTGGAAAATAGTTGAACTTCTCCAGTAGCATTCCTTCCGGATGAGCTCCTTCAGTCGCGCTCCTTCTAGACGAGCTCCTCCATAGCGCTCCTTCTAGATGAACTCTCCTAGTCGCGCTCCTCCCGATGGCATTTCCTCCAGTCGTGGACCTACTTAATCCCTGCCATGCCTCTCAATGGGAACCATCCAAGAAAACCTCGTCAAGTCGCTAATACATAATGACCGCTCCACAAAGGATGGAGTGCGGAAGCCTCAGATCTTAATTCAGGGGGCATCCACTTATACACAACCTATAAAGCTTCCAAACTTTTTAAAGCAATTAGACGTTGTCCCACACAGACCTCGGCTGGCCATAAGTCCGCTGCATAAATCGAAGTCTTCAACCTACATCCAAACTTCAATAAGGAGATCTTCACCACCTATAAGTCACGACAAACGATAACTCATCCTCCATAACAAACTCCACGTGGCCTAAGTGGCCCACTATTAGACGATTATAGCTGTCATCATCAGTTTGTTATGCACTCTATCTATAAAAAAAACCCTCCAGATATATTTTCTTCTAAGCTCTCTACTCCTTCCTGTCACTCTGCTTTTTTATTTTCTGAGTACTCCATTCCAATTGGCCAAAAAATTGACTTGAGCATCGGAGGATCCTGCCTGAGTCATCCACCTCCGATTTGAATTTTGTTTTATAGGTTCCGTCGGTGGCCTCACCTTTCCAACTTCAACTACCTCTAGCATCCTCACAGATTTCTGCACTAACAGGATTGGCGCTAGAGAAAGGACTACTTTGAGCCCTTATTCTAAAAAGGATGCTCAGTCAGTCCTACCTGCCTTCTTTTTTCTCTTAATTTCTTGAATCCACTTCTATTTAATCTCCTCTTACTTCAGAATATCTCCAAAAAAGACAACCATCCGACGATCTACTACTTCTGCTACCAGATCTGAGTCAGATCTGCCTATTTCGATCCATCATCGACTCCTCAACCTCCTCCACCCATGACCACGGTGGATCTAGAGCAATTCAACTTGCTAATGCAGCAGATTTGAGGTCTCACCAAAATGGTGTAGACCATATAGTAGCCTTCGATGGCAGTCCACCCAGAAAACCTCCGACCAGAACTTCAAGAATCGATGCCAAGAAGGGCAACCTGGGTCAGTGATCCATCGCCCCCTAAAAGGGAAAGCAGAGAGCAGGGAGCCTTTATTCCGATCATGATTTTTCTCTGAAGAAGACTTTTCCATCTATAGGTCCTCTAAGATCCATGGTCGAGATGATGCTCTCGATCAAAAGCTTCAGGACATGAACTGACAGATTGAGGAGCTCCGCCATACCGTCCCAGCCCATCATGATGATATTTGCACCGATCCTCTTTTCTTTATCAAAATTATGTAAGAGCCTATCCCACCGAACATCAAGCTTCTCTAGTTCGAGACTTATGATGGAACTTCTAATCTGATCAATCATCTGGAGGCCTTTCGAATGATGATGCTGCTCCATGGCGTACCAGACACCATCCTATGCCGAGCTTTTTCATCTATTCTAAAAGGTGTAGCGAGAAACTGATACTCGAGCCTTAAGCTGGATACGATATACTCTTTTGACCAAATGAACCATCAGTTTACGGCTTATTTTATAAGCAACCAACATCCAAAATGAGACTCGAACTTTCTCATCAACATAAAGTAGAAAGAGGAAGAATCCATCCGAGTTTATGTCAGCCACTTCAATACTGTTGTGCTAGAGGTCCGAAACTTGGATCAGTCTATAGCCATGACCATGTTAAAGGATGATCTTCTGAAGAATGACGTTCTATCCTCCCTGAAAAGAAGGTACCCTAAGAATTTTTCTAATATATTGGCCTGAGCTGAAGGTCATGCTCGGACGGAGGAGGCTTTCAAATTGAATGATGATGAGGCCACAAGAGAGCTGCAAGCAAGTGAACCCAACAAGCTTGCACCGAAAAGAAGGCTGGGTGAAGCTCAGCCACGCTCCCAAACTTCTTCCGAACGTAGACGAGCCTAAACTCCTGTGCGAGCTCATCGATAGGGAAGTTTGAATTGGAGGATCTGGCGAAACTCCCCTCCCAGAAGATTGAACAACTATGCTCCCTTGAATGCCTCAAAGATGGGTGCTAATGGAGATAAGGGAGCAGCTGCTAGGACTGGAGAGGATGTGGACTCATCCGACCAAATATAATTCTAATAAGTACTATCTCTACCATCATGACCATGATCACGATACTGAAGAGTATATCCAACTTCAGGACGAGATCGAGGCACTGATTAGAAGAGGTCGACTAGATCAATTTATCAGGCACCAATCGAAGAGGAAAGAAGATCGTCTAAGAGCCCCGCCATAGCTTGAATCATCTCGACAGGATGAGCTGCAAGGAGATTGGCCCCCCTCGGAGTCATCAACACTATCACTGAGGGGCATTAGTGAGGGGAGGCCAGCAGGTCAGTAGAGCTAGTAAAGAAGCAGTGGACTGAAGAATCCATCACTTTCACTGAAGAAGATGCCCAGGAAGTTTAGCTTCCACACAATGACATAATTGTAGTTATCTTAAATATTGCTAATTATGATATACGCCATATTTTAATTAATAATAGAAGCTCTGTTGATGTCTTATTTTATGATGCTTTCTCCAAAATATCCATATTTGATGATAGGATGGGTTCGATGAATTCACCACTAGTAGGATTCATGGATGATGTAGTATCAGTGGAAGGAATAATAACATTGCCTGGAGTAGCTGGCCAATACCTAAAGCAATCTAAGGCATAAGTTGATTTTTTAATAGTCAAAGCCCCTTCTACCTACAATGTGATCTTTGGCCGACTTGGTTTGAATGCACTTCAAGCTGTGGTTTCTACTTACTACCTAAAAAATAAAGTTTCTAACGGGGCATGGAGTCGGAGAGGTTAGAGAAGATCAGGCACTAGCTCGGCACTGCTACAGTATTACCTTATAGGAGGAAAAATAAGCAGACCCTTATCCGGTGGACGGACTTGATGCCCATAATGATTTATCAAAAGAAAGAGGAGAACCCATCGACGACCTTCAAGAGATCCCTTTGAATGATGGGAATGAAGAACATATTATGAAGATCGGCTTGAATCTGAAAGAAGAAGTCAGAAAGCAGCTCATCATATTTTTGCAAAGGAATACTGATGTCTTTGCTTGGATGCCTACAGACATGCCCGAAATTGATACAGATGTCATGAAACACTGCTTGAGTGTGGACCTTAAACAATGGCCAGTGAAATAGAAAAAATGCAATTTTATACTAGAGAGACAGAAGGGTATAATGGATGAGGTCAACAAGCTTCTTAAGATAGGATTCATTCAAGAAGTGCTTTATCCGAACTGGATTACAAATGTTGTTCTTGTTAAAAAGCAAATAGCGAGTGGAGGATGTGCATCGACTTCATAGATTTAAACACAGCTTGCCCAAAAGATAGCTATCCTCTGCTCAAGATTGATCAACTGGTGGATGCAACTTCGAAACATGAACTCCTCACCTTCATGGATGCTTTCTCCAGATATAATCAAATTCGGATGGCACTACAACATGAAGAGAAGATTGCTTTTATTACTAATCATAGTCTTTATTGTTACAAGGTCATGCTCTTTAGACTTAAAAATGCAGGAGCAACCTATAAGCGTTTGGTAAATAAGATCTTCAAAGAGCAGATTGATCGAAATATGGAGGTCTATGTAGATGATATGCTAGTTAAAAATCAATCTTCATCAAATCATGTTGTCGATCTTGAGGAGACCATTAGCATCCTCCGCAAGTACAAGATGAAGCCGAACCCTACAAAATGCATTTTTGGAGTAACCTCGAAAAAGTTCCTATGGTTCATGGTGTCAAGCCACGGCATCGAGGCTAACCCGAAGAAGATCAGAGCCATCCTAAAAATGACTACCCCAAAAATAATAAAAGAGGTTCAACGCCTCACGGCAAGGTGACGGCCTTGAATCGCTTCGTATCAAGGTCAGCGGAGCATTGGATGTCCTTTTTCTAAGTACTCAAGCAGCCCAAGAACTTCAACTGGACTCCTGAGTGTCAGCGGGCCCTTGAAGAATTGAAGAGCTATCTCAATTCACCCCCACTACTAGCCAAACCTAAACCTGAAGAAGAGCAGCTCTTGTACTTCACCATATCTTCCGTAACTATTGGAGCCATGCTGGTCAGGAAAGAAGCTAAAGTTCAGAAGCTGATCTACCATATAAGCAGAGTTTTGAGGAATGCAGAAATAAAGTATACCAAATTAGAAAAACTAACCTATGCCTTATTGATTACAGCCAGAAAACTTCGGTCTTATTTTTAGGAGCACACAATTACTCTCCTCATTGATCAACCCATCATGGCAGTTCTTCATTGACTCGATACCTCTGACAGAGTGGCAAAGTGGGTGATTGAGCTGACCAAATTTGATATTCGTTTTCAACCTTGGTCATCCATTAAAGCTCAAATACTAGCCGACTACATAGTGGAATGCACTATTATGGAGGAGACTGAACCAGAGCATCAAGAAATTTTTATCCCTAGCTCCCCTGAAGAGAAAGCCAATCTCTCTAAAAACTTATGGGTATTGTATGTGGATGGTTCATCCAATGCTTTTGAGGCAGGCACGGGCTTGATCCTCATCAATCTGGAAAGAGTTATAGCGGAGTACGCATTACGCTTTGACTTCTCCACCACTAATAATAGAGCAAAGTATGAAGCCCTGCTTGTAGGACTACGGATAGCCAAAGAGCTGAAAGTACAGCATCTAAAGGTTTACAGTGACTCTAAGCTAGCGGTGGAATAAGTCAGTAACTCTTTTGAAGTCCGAAAGAAAAGTATGAAAAAGTACCTAAAAAGAGTGAAGAGTTTGAGTTCGGCCTTTAATAATTTTGATATCTAGCGAATCCTTAGGATGGAGAACACCAAAGCTGACCTCCTCTCTAGGCTAGCTACCTTAGCCCCAAATGAACTACCAAGAGAAGTCCTGCAGCACCCAAGTTCGGAAGAGCCTCAAGCAATGATGCAAGTTGATCATGAGCCCAATTGAATCGACCCATTGATTGCCTATCTTAAGGAAGGAACTCTTCCTAAAGATCATAAAGAAGCTCGAAAGTTAAGAAATCAAGCTTTCCACTATATTTTACATGAAAAAGAGTTATATAAGAGGTTATACTCATTACCACTCCTCAAGTATCTCCAACTTTTAGAAGCCAACTATGCCTTGAGGGAGGTTTATGAAGAAATTTATGAAAATCATCTAGGGGCGAGATCTTTGTCACATAAGTTACTTCGTTAATGATACTATTAGCCAACAATGCATCAAGATGCGGTGGATTATGTCAGAATGTATGACAGATGTTAGAAAAATGCAAATATTCAGAGACATCCAATTTCATAACTCACACCACTGAGTGCCCTCTGGCCATTCGTACAATGAAAAATGGATATACTTGGATCTTTTTTCATGGCATCTGGGTAGTGAAAGTTTCTACTGATGGCAGTGGATTATTTTACTAAGTGGGTTGAAGCCGAACCTCTGACGAAGATTACTGAAGTCAAAGTATAGGACTTCATCTAAAAGTCAATTATTTATAGGTTTGGTCTACCTCAAATGATAATCACTGATAATGGGCATCGGTTCATAGGTGCGAAGTTCACTAAGTTCTGTGAAGATCTGAATATATCTCACAACTTCACATCAGTAGCTCATCCACAAGCAAATGATGAGATAGAAGTAACTAATAGAACTTTACTTCAAGGGATAAAGGCCAGGCTGGAAAAAGCAAAAAAAACTTGGATGGATGAACTCTATCACATACTTTGGGCTTATAGAATCACTTAAAGGTTGCCAATAGGAGAAATTTCTTTTGCATTAGTTTTTAGGATAGAGGCAATCATCCCCATCAAGCTTAAACTTTCTTCAGCGTGAGTTGAAACTTTTAGTGAGCAGAATAATTCTCAAGACCTCAGGACAAATCTTGATTTGTTAGAAAAAAAGTAAGACAAAGCTCAAATTCGAATGGTAGTCTACAAGCAGAAAGTAGCCCGCTACTACAACTCAAGGGTCAGAAGTAAGACATTTTACATAAGAGATCTGATGCTTCGGCGAGCTGATGTTTCATAATCTCAAAATCAAGAAAAACTCGCACCAAACTGGGAAGGCCTCTATGAAGTCATAGAAGTCATCCGACTGAAAACGTATTACTTAAAGGAGCTCGGAAGGCCAGCGCTCCCGCGACCTTGGAACTCGAAGAACTAGAGAATGTATTATCAATAAGATTTCCCCAATAAAACTTTTTTTATTTTCAATACCCTTGTTCTTTATTGCAAAGTTATATAATGGCAGGGAACGAATTAATCAAAGTAGAAGATCTTCGATTGTTTAAGATAGGAAGAGGGGAGAGGCCCTTTCAACGGCTCTTTTGTACCTCAATAACTTTGTTAGGGATATGAGGAGAACCTCATCCTAATAAAAGAAGACCAACCCCATTAGGAACAGGAGGAAGATCTTATCTTGATAGAAGGATAAAGTAAAGATCAACCGTGTTAGGAATAGAAGGAGAACCTCATCCTGACATTGATGAAGACATCCAGTTGTTTAAGATAGGAGGAGGCAAGAGGCCCTTTCAATGATCCTTTTATGCTCCAATAATTTTGTTAGAGATAGGAAGAGAATCTCATTCTAACAAAGGAAGGTCAACCCCATCAGAAATAGGAGGAGGACTTCATCCTGATAAGAAAATAAAGTAAAGGCCAATCATGTTAGGAACAGAAAGAGAATCTCATCTTGATATAGATGAAGACCTCTTATTGTTTAAGATAGAAGGAGAAAAGAGGCTCTTTCAACAGTCCTTTTATGCCCTAATAACTTTGTTAGGGACAGGAAGAGAATCTTGTCCTAACAAAGGAAGGCCAACCCCATCAGGAATAGGAGGAGGACCTCATCCTGATAGGAGAATAAAGTAAAGACCAACTGTATCAGAATAGGAGGAGAACCTCATCCTGATATGGATGAAGACCTCCGATTATTTAAGATAGGAGAAGAAGAAATGCTTTTTCAATGGCTCTTTTGTGCTCCAATAATTTTATTAGGGATAGGAGGAGAACCTCATCCTAATAAAGGAAGGCAAACCCCATCAAGCATAGGAGGAGGACCTCGTCCTGATAGAAGGACAAAATAAAAAGCTAACCATGTCAAGAACATGAGGAGAATCTTATCCTAACATAGATGAAGACCTTCAATTATTTAAGACAGAAGGAGGAAAGAGGCTCTTTCAACAGTCCTTTTGTATCCCAATAACTTTGTTAGGAATAGGAGGAGAATCTCATCCTAATAAAGAAAGGCCAACCCCGTCAGAAATAAGAGAAGAACCTCGTCCTGATAGGAAGATAAAGTAAAGGCCAACTATGTCAGAAATAGGAGAAGAACCTCATCCTGACATGAATGAAGACCTTCGATTATTTAAGAGAGGAGGAGGGAAGAGGCCCTTTCAATGGTTCTTTTGTGTCCCAATAACTTTGTTAGGGATAGCAGGACAAAGTAAAGGCCAACCATGTCAGAAATTTGAGGAGAACCTCATCCTAACATGGACGAAGATCTTCGATTATTTAAGATAAGAGAAGAGAAAGGCCCTTTCAATGGTCCTTTTGTACTCCAATAATTTTATTAGGGACAGGAGGAGAACCCTGTCCTAACAAAAGAAGGCCAACCCCATCAGGAACAGAAGAAGGATCTCGTCCTGACAGGAGGATAAGATAAAGATCAACCATGTTAGAAGCAAGAGGAGAACTCCATCCTGATATGGATGAAGACCTCTGATTATTTAAAATAGGATGAAGATATTTTGATAGCAGTCATTCTATTAAAAGATGAAATGAAGAAAATGGAGAAGCCAACAAGCATCGAATCTGCACTAAGCAAAAAGACGACTAAAGAAAGCATCATTTCATTAAAGTTGAAATTCATTACAAAACCAAGGTTCGCAAGACCAGTTACAAAAAAAAGGAGAGAGAGATGAGGTCATATTCGAGATCAAACTTTGGACTACCAGCTTCAGCCATCACAAGGGAGAGTTTCAAACCTTTAACCTCCTCCTCAAGTTTCTGTTGGCCTACCAAGCTCTCCCTCAGCATCCACTTCCATCTGCGTGACTCCTCCTCCATCTCCCTTAATCTTTTTCTTAGAACTGTAGACTCGGCTTCGACGTCCTTCATGGCATTCTTTTGATACACCATGTGAATCCTTAACTCACGCAGCTCGATCTTATCTTTTTCATGCACCATGAATAGACTCTCCAGAGTGCCTCTTAAGAAAAGAATTTCCAGTGAATCCTGTCTCAAGTTGGTTTGAGCTTTACTCGATAGTTGTTGCCGAAGTTGGGTGACTTCCCCCTCAGACTTTCAAAGTTGGCATTGAAGATTGGCGACTTGACCACACCAACCTCGTCTATAATCATTATATGAGTCCTCGACTACTTGCAACTGGTCCTATAATTCAGAGAACCTTTTTGACCAATCCCAGCTGTACTCAGTCTGACGGTGGACCATGCCAAACTTCCTTCAAGTATCTGGATCCTTTCTTGCGTAGCCCTTTATTCAACTTCTAGAGAGCTTAGTCTTATCACTGCCAAGCTTCTTCACCCACTCCAGCTCCTCTATCAAATAGCGCTTCTTATTGATGTAATCTATGGCACCCTTTCTATGAACTTGTCGAAGATGAGTAACTTCAATTATGGCTTTAGAATAAAGCTTCTTTAACTTCTGAAGCTCATCCTCTATTTTTTTTAGCTTTCTTTTACCATAATGAATCTCTCTCTTTAGGTTCCTAATGATAGATTTTAGAGGAAGGCCCTGAGGTAGCGATGTGGCATCATCAGGAGGAGGTGAGTCATGATAATCCTTGCTATGAGCATTCAAAAATGCAAGCATGCCACAACAAAAACATTAAAAAAAAATTTCATTAATTTCAAACATTCAAATATAAGAAAGAAAAATGAGAAAGAAAATACAAATTAAAGAGGTCTCAGACCTCTGGGAGAGCTAACGAGGAGTCTGGCACAGCCCCGGTTCTTTAGCAGTAGGTTCGGCAGGAGGAAGATCAGCCACGTTGATGGATGGCTCTGTTTCATCCTCAGGAGCTCCTCCATACAAGAAATCAAGATCAAGCTTGGGAAACTTACTGGCCACCCTTTTCTCATAGAGCTCAAAAGCTTTGTTGAAGGCCTCTTGGCCAAATTTGACATTCAAGTCTCTCATTTTGGAGAAGACCTTGAACTCCTCTATCGTTCGAGCTGTCGCCTTCGAGATCTGTGTAGAAATTTGCTTCTTCAATTCGACAGTCTCGGCTTTAGCTTTTCTCCTCCGCTCTTCCTCCAAGCCAAAAGCGGTCTTCAACTCCTCTGATGCCTTTTTCTCCTTACGGAGTGCCTCTTGAAGACCCTTGACCTCAATAGACTTTTCTTTCAAAGAGCGGTCAACCTCATCCCTCTTCTTAAGTAGGTGCTCCACTTCAGCCTGATGATCTTCTTGGGCCTTCACCAACTCTGACCTCAAGCAGTTCAGTGATTTGATGTAACCAAGTAGTTGATGATCTGTCTGTTTAAAAATATATATATATGATGATGAAATAGGTTATGCGGACAAGTGAACGCTAAAAAATTTAAAAAGAAAAAGAAGAATGAAATGACTACCTCAAGAAAGGAACCTAGTGCATCCCAAGCGCGCTAACTGACATCGACGTCGACGATTCTATCTACAACCTTGGGTATGGTAAACCCATTAACCAAACCTCTAATGACTTTATGGTTATTGAAGGGGTTCTTCACTATTTCTTCGTCGGAGCTATTGGACCCATTGTGATGGACCTTCCGCTAGGACTTTCTCAGGGCTCGTTTGATCTTCGTTTCTTCTGCCACTTTCTCTCCTTCGAGAGGAGGCTCTGAAATTTGGGCCTCGACAGGTGGGCTCGATGGCATCGGAGGATCGATAGCCTCGATAGTAGTGCCGACTCAACAGCGGGAGGAGCTTCGACTTTGAGGGCAATTTTGAGGCACCTACGGCACTGATGGGGGCCACCGAGGTCAGAACATCGACCCTTGCCTTTTTCAAGCTCTTGTCTGGTACCTTCCTATTCCTCTTGCAGATCGAGAGCCCCCTCGTGAGCATCTCAACTGCCTGGGCGTCCATTTTTGCAATGGAAAAAAAAGAGTATGATCAAAGAGGAGAAAGAAGAAGAAGAGAGTAACCCACCAAGTTCGGCCATATACCTGTTGGATTCAGGGGGCTGAAGCGGAGGTTGAATAGAGTTTGTTCTTTTATTAGCTCGAACACAAAAGGAGTTCAAAAATTCTTAATTTTGCCAACCGACTATCAGTCCTCTTTTTCTAACCCCGGGGCTCGGCAGACTGAGTCCCTCAGATTTTTTCAAGAAGAAAGTCCTAAAAATAAGGTTAGGCAAGAAACAAAGATAAACTTTCTTTTTCAAGTATGGATAGATGAGGAGGCACTCTTAAGCAACCCATTCTTACTAAACTAGGGTGAAACATACCACCAGTCTTTCATAGTAGAATGATGCTTGAAAGTAAAGTAAGTTCGAAAGAGTGAAATTGTAGGCTGAACTTCGAAGGATATACAGAGAGCAAGGGATCCTATTATAAATCTAAAGGAGTTCAGCACTATGGAAGCTAAGGAGATATTTAGAAAATGGAATAGAGCTACAAGAGGGAGCTTTAGTCCAGCATAGAAAGCTTTCAAATATAAGCAGAATCAACCTGAAGGAAGGACGCAAGCTCAGTCGCTCGGTCCAGAAAGTTCCAACTCATACTCTATAGGTACTCCATACTGGATTCTAATTAGTGATAAGTCTCCAACAGTCAAGGACCAAGGGATGATTTTTGGTATGAAGTTTAGCCGAGGTGCGGTCCTAGGTTCATCTTCCTTTCTGACCTTAGAGTTTTGGGGGTTTGGGTCAATTGGATCTCTAGAGCCGCTAGACCAAGAAATTTTGGATGACATTCAGATCAGATTAAATCCAAGAAAATCTCCAAAAAATTTAGAAAAAAGAGGTGGTGAAAACCTAGGAAAGAAAAATGGCAAAATCCACCCAGAAAAATCTAAAGAGATTCTAAAGAATATGGAAAACCTAAAAATCAAGAGAGCAAGGAGGAGGGACTGACCTAGGTTGATCGAAAAACTCATGAAGAGGACCAAAAAAATGAAGAACGACCGAGAAGGATGCCGATGGTTGGAGACGTCACAGAAGGACAGAAGCAACAAGGGCGGAACACTCGGAGATGATAGAGAATGAAGGAAGGAGAGCGAGAAGAAGTGCAGATGAAGGTGAGAGGCCATGGAAGAAGAAAGGGGTTAAATAGAAGGGCGAGACTAAAGGAAGTTATGATTACAGGATCCCCTCAATCGATCCCAGCCCACCGCGTGTCCCACTCGCCTCTAATGCCTAATGAAATAATTATTGCACCATATGTTGAGCTATGCACCAGATGAGTCTTCGAGGGAATTAGTCCTCTTAGGTCATTCAGCATTAAGCCTCAGCACCAGCTCAAAAGAAGCAAAAAAGTTTCAATTTTCGAACGTGGAAAGTTGATAAAGGACTTCGGCCATGATGATTTTTCTGTACTTTCATCATTTGAAGTTCGAACTTGGGACTAAGGGACAAGTGTTGGGGGCAAAATAACCTCACCAAAGTCCTCGACTGTTGGCTCCCGTTCTGAAGAGATCTATCGATCTTCTCAATAATAAGTCCATACCATAGAACCCATTGAAGATGCATTAAAGTTCGGCTAGATGATCTTAAATAGTAAAGAAAAACTACTATTTAACTAGCCTTACTTCTCAACTTTAGATGAATGGTAGGACCCAAGTTTGGCTCTCCCAATCTTGATTAGCGATAAGCTTGGAAAATAGTTGAATTTCTTCAATCACGCTCCTTCCAGACGAGCTCCTCCAGTTGTGCTCCTTTCAGACGAACTCCTCCAGTCGTGCTTCTTTCAAACAGTCATGCTCCTTTTGGATAAACTCCTCCAGTCGTGCTTCTTTCAGATGAACTCTTCTAGTCACACTTCTTCCGATGGCATTTCCTCTAATCGTGGACCTACTTAATTCATGCCATGCCTGTCAATGGGAGCCACCCAAGAAAACCTCATCAAGTTGCTGATATATAACAACCGCTCCACAAAAGATGGAGCACGAAAGCCTCAGATCTTAATTTAGGGGGAATCCACTTATGCACAACCCAGGAAGCTTCCAAACTTCTTAAAGTAATTAGATGTTGCCTCCCAAAGACCTCGACCGGCCATAAGTCCACTGCATATACTGAAGTCTCCAACCTACATCCAAACTTCAACAAGGAGATCTCCATTACCCATAAGTCACAACAAACGATAACTCATCGTCCATAACAAACTTCACATGGCCTGAGCGGCCTACTACCAGACGGTTATAGTTATCACCATCAGTTTGTTATGCACTCCATCTATAAAAAAAATTCTCTAGATATGTTTTTTTCTAAGCTCTCTACTCCTTCCTATCACTCTGCTTCTCTATTTTCTGAGCACTCTATTTCAGTTGATCGGAGAACTGACTTGAAAATCGGAGGATCCTGCCAGAGCTACCCACCTTCAGTTTAAACTTTATTTTGCAGGTTTCATCAGCGGCCTCATCTTTCCAACTCTAGCTACCTTCGACGTCCTCACAGATTTTTGCACCAATAATATCCATGATATAAATCTATCTATGAGAAGTTATAGGATATAGTGGAGAAGTTGTGTATGGATAAAGTTATAAAGTTATTCGGTAGGATGTGTATTCCAAATAAAAATTAAGGAATGAGGCTTGTGTATGAAGATAGTTGGTTTAAAGAAATGATAAAGCTTGCATTGGATAAATGGGAGTATTAAGAATCACTAAATAAAGCAATCGTAGGGAGACCTAGGACTAGACATTCTTGATAAAAAGATTACTAAGAAGCAAAGCCAGGAAGTGGTGAGAAGCAAAATGGTCAGTAGCAAGTAACAGGTAGACAAAGTGTTGATGAAGGCTCACCAAACAAATTCAATAAGTGGGAAGAAGAAAAAAAGTTAGAAGCAAAGGAAAAAAGAAAGTACCTAATAGACCTAGGGATCGAAGAATTACTAAGAAACCTTCCAAAAAGGAAGAGTACACCCGGTATAATGATAGTGATGAGGAAGAGAATGATGATAACTATTATGCAGATGTTAAGCTATTAATTGATAATGAGAAGTTGATAGCTATGAGTGACAAAGTGAAAGAAGCAAGGAATCAAAATAAGAATAAGGATGATGAGGTGTAGAGGAAGAAACCATATACCATTTATGGGTGAGATTATAAGACCAAGCTTTATTGCACCATTGGATGAAATTAAAGACCAGACTGGCTACTGCAATGAGTAAATGATTCTTCTAAATTTGATACACATGAATCAAGTCCAAAGCATGAGGTTTAAGAGCTTATGAAGAGAGAGGTGGGTTTATTTCAATTGTAAAATTGACATGCGAGATGTCAAATTTTGTTAAGGTATGACATTCAATACTATAGTGCAATTCAAAGATGCTATATATGATCCATCATAGTATACAAGAAAATTATGATATAAGGTTCATCAAGAATGTTACTAGTAGAGTAAAGATAAAATATGCACTAAGTGGTTGTCTATTTAGACTGTGTGTTCATAGGAGAAAAGTATAGAAATTCTAAACTAAGACTTATGTTGGTGAACACATATATGTAAGTAGTCAAACAATAGCTTGGTGGATTGCAAGGAAATTTCAAGAGAAGTTTAGGGTATGTCCTAGTTACAAGCCTGAGGAGATGAAGCACTACATTAGGACAAAATTTAAAGTGGTTATAAGTATGACTAAATATTAGAAGGTAAAAAAAAAGGCTCTGGAAACTATTAGAGGGTCTCATAATAAGCATTATGGCAAACTACCTGATTACTGTGAAAAGATTAGGAGCAACAAGGGCATGGTAGTAATCATGGAGGTTGAGAGGTCTATTGATAGATAACAATTCTAGAAGTTGTCTATAGGTTTTGAAGCTCTTAGAAAAGGGTTTGAAGGCCTTATTTGGGCTTGATGGATGCTTCTGGAATTGAGTTTGTAAGAGTGAACTTTTAGCTATTATTAGTAGAAATGCTAACAACTAAATGTTCCCAATTGCATGAGCTATAGTTGAGGTAGAATGCAAGGATTTTTGGAATTAGTTCATTAATCTCTTGGTTGAAGTTCTAAGGCTTGGAGATGGTTGGAATGTTATCAATGATGAATAGAATATAAAATTTAGTGATCTGCTACATGATCATTGTACTTGACTTTTGATCATTATACTTAACTTCTATTGTAAGATTTATATAGGGATTGATTCAATTAATCAGTAATTTGCTATCATGTGTTAAGCTTAAGCATTGTGCAAGCATATATATGAAAATTGGAGCAAGAAGCGCAAATGTGGAGTTTTAAAGTCCACATTCTTTAAGGCTACTAGGTGTACAATAGAGAGAGGCTTTATGGATGCACTGGATAAGTTGAAAGGGCTATCTGAAGAAGCATAGGAAAACTTCATAGATGCAAACCCAAGGAAGTTCATCAATGCCTTTTTCAGTCCATTTCCAAATTGTGAT
Source organism: Cocos nucifera (assembly GCA_006176705.1). NCBI lineage: Eukaryota > Viridiplantae > Streptophyta > Magnoliopsida > Arecales > Arecaceae > Cocos > Cocos nucifera. Next base: position 377,502 of record QRFJ01000315.1, read on the forward strand.
GTCATTGACATCAAATGTCTAAGATATTTAATGGTTGCATAATTCAAGGAAGGGAGAAGCCAATGATTGAGATACTTGAAGATATATGAAGGTTATTAATAGATCGGATGATAAAAAAAAGGAAAGATGTTGAGATGTGGCATGGAAGAATTTGCCCTTGAATCCAAGAGAAAATTAAAAGAAACAAGTAAGAGAGTAGATGGTACGAGATAATCTATAATAATAATAATAGAAAATTTGAACTCGCATGCAAGGGGCAATCATATGAAGTAAGCTTGATTGATAGGAGCTATGCATACAATGAATGAAATTTAATAGGCATACCATACGGTCATGCCATATCTATAATATGGCATAAGCATGATACTATGAAGGATTATGTGGCAGAGTGTTATACCAAGGATACATGGAGAAGATGTTATTTTTGAAAAATGTATCCCAAAGCCAAACATCAGCTTATTGATGGTTATGCTATTTTGTAATTATAAATAAATTATTATTGAATAAAATTTTATTCTGATATTTTTCATCATAAATCTACATCTTCTCATGTTGTGATGAAGTTTTTAGAACTATTTAGTTTCGATAAAGAGAGAATTTATCGATTAGTCCATAAATTATTCATTATCAAATGATATGTTGTTAACTAGGATAACAACGTTTATTGAGTATAGATCATTGTGTACCATATAGGTTGGTTGTTCACTTAACAAGAAGTATGGAGACACTGGTGTGGTATATAGATGAGATGTAGGGATACATCATCACTAAACATGACCAACTCTGGAGCATTCTACTATTGAGAATTGCTCTGATGGGATATGGGTATAAGTGTCTCTTAGATTTGAGATCACCACAGTGGCTTGCAAATAACTCATTATACTTTGGTGCCAGACTATCTGAATTTTTAATTCAATGATGAAAGATTTTTGGGTACAGTCAAGTACTTGTAAAGTTGGTGAGTGATCAAGATGGGATTGACCACTCCAAGAGCTTGGAGAAAATGCATCGTTGTATTTCAATTTAGAAAAACCTTGGTTAGGATAATCCATGAGATGGATTTGATATTTTGAAATATAATATGGATGACTTAATCAGGATTGATAGTTAAACTCTGATTTATCCTATGAGCATTTAAATCAAGAAAATGCATTATACAAAAATCATATCTGTTAGATGAGTGCCCTAGAAGCTAGATTGGTTGACACTTATAATACATATTTTAAGAGTATTTTTATAATTTTGACTTAAAATTAATAAAGAATTATTTTCTTCTATCACCTTGTGTATAACGTGTCTGTGATACATCCTTTGAGTTAATGAAAATGATAAAATATATTTTCAAGAGTTGAAAATTTAAGACGTGTATTTTCATAATTGACTCATAAATAGCTCTTGATCGTAGGATCATCACGAGGATGATAATCGATCCAGAAGGTTAGTGTATGATTGCTTACTTAGGATAGATAAATCTTGAGTCTATGGTGTGAAGATACTAGAGCAAGAGTATAAGTACTTATTGAGAATGAGAGCACTGAGCGTGACCATCTCGAGCAGTCATAATGGAGTCTATCTTCTCATCAATGACTAAGCTCGATGCTATAATTATGTCTAGTTCTTAGACCTGAGGTGCATCGGTAGTTCACCTTGAGTGTGTTATAGTTTGACTACACCATAACTCAGTCTCCTAGTCATTCAGAATCCTGAGGTGTATGTTAGCTATAGCATGTTCATTGTAGGAACTGGATCGCACCAAGATGGGATCTATCAAACTCGATAGAGGAGTAGTCCTATGATGATCATGAGATCAAGTTTTTAAGCATATGGACATGGCAGTGTGATGTAATAAAAAAGAGTTTTCTATTAGGATTTCACATCGGACTTGAATCAAATGATTCAATTGTATGATGGGTGTTGGGTTTGATAAGTTTACCTTAACCCTAATCCTATCGGAGCTCATGATAGAAGAACCCAATCACATAGGTAGCTACATCGAGAGGTTTGCATTCAGTTCTGATGGATTGCCACCATATATTGTTAGGTGTCACTAATAGATTTTGAAAGTAATTAGAATGATCTTGATGATCGATCATTCTAATTGGATGAACCAGAAGAGTTCTGATCCATCGAAAGATATTTCGATGATGTCGATGATAGAGATTACGACATATCTCATTATCATATAGAACTGAATCTAACTAGATCACACAAATAAGGACTTGGGTCTGGATGTCATCAATTAAGCTAATCTAATTTAATTAATTTGGATTAGATCAAATTAGATTCAAGAAAATCATGCTAGCACATGATTGAGCCTAACATTTTTCTTCTATGGTCATTTTGTTCAAGTCAAATTAAATTTGGCTCAACTAGGAATCCTGTCCTAATCTGACTGGAACTTGTCCAGATTAGAAAAATATTATCCTAACCTAATCTAGGCTTGTCTTAATCCATTAGATGGGAATAGAACAAGATCTACTAATTTTTGAAACTTTTAGGACAAGGATCAAAGGTTGATCCGGATGCAGGAAAGAAGGGATAGGAGGCATGCACCCCCTAGAGAGTTTCTAGGGGCGTGTGCCCCCAGATATTTTCATGAGAGAGAGGAGGGTGCACATCCTCCTAGGCATGCATCCCATATGGATAAGGGATTTGACCCAGTTAAATTAGATTTGATCAGGTCAAAGAATCTTGATGAGATCAAAGACTCTAGAAGAATAGTTGATTGCACCACCCTCCTCCCTTATCTATTTTATGCAACAATTTTGGGAAATTTTGGGTGACAAAAAATTAGATGAGATCTGGTATTAGGCATAGAGATCAGGCCTAGAGTCCATAATGATCAAGCAAGCTAGTTGCTTGACGCATTGGGACACTGAAGTTGGTGCATGAGTCTATTTAAAGACCTAGCACCCTAGGGTTTGCATGCTTTGATATCCCATGCCAAAGTGCTGCCGCCAAACCCATCTCCACACCTCCCCTACTGCTCCTTTCTCTCTTCTCCACACCAATACTAGATTGGATGAAGGTTCAGCGATCAAGTGTTGATGAAAGCTGAAGCAAAGATCAAAGATAGGATTTCTACATCAAGGGACAAGGTGCTGCCTTTGAAGATTCATTTGAAGACTTCATAGATTCAGATTTGATCTAATCTTTTAAGATCAGATCCAGAAGGAGAAGGAATCCAAAACTAGCTTGAGTGGACTCTGATAGAGGTCAGGCACTTATGTGGCTAGTTTTGGACTTCTAGTTACGGTAGATCATCATCAGGATAATGGACTTCTAGTTATGGCAGATCATCATCAGGATAATGATTTACCCTATACAGGTAACAACAGTTATTCCTGATTTAATTTTAATTTTAGTTTTTAATATCAGATCATAAAGATCAGATCCGAGAACTCTCAGATCTGATTAGAATTTATAAAAAAAAATTTAAAATTTTACTATAGATCAGATCAAATCAGATCGATCCTTTGACAAAAAAAATCTAATTTTTCCTACAATATCCACATGGGTTCTAAAAGTGTTGCTTTATACATTCAATTTTTTCAACCATCGAGTACCATTGCTAGATGATCACTTCGATTGGTATAAAAATTTATTGCTATGCTATCGGCTTAGGTTTGAATCTATGGGATCACACACATTAGAGATCTCGATTTGATCAGATGGTTGATCAATGATTTAAAATTATTTTAAGGTCAAATAATCAATATGATTGATGTTTGACCTAATACAAGTATTGCATGAGGATCAATTAGCAATAAGATTGCTAATTGGCTTAATTTTATTGAGCCAAAGAGTTAAGATCGAGTCTAATTGAATAAGATTTAATTAGATTCATTTGGACTTGATTAGACCAAGCTCAATTGGTTTATTGGATAAGCTAATTGCATGAGAGAACAAGTCCCTATTCAATTAGGACTTATGGGCACCCAATTTCTAATTTGATTAAAATTAAATTAGATTTAAATTTAATTTAATCTAATTTAATTAAATTTTTAGTTGGATTAAGATCATCTTTAATTAGATTGCATTAGTTTTGATTTAATTGGATTCAAATAATAAGTTGGACCAAGTCAAAACTAGAAGTTCTAGTGTGAGTAGGATTTCTCCATCTTACTTTCCATGCTCCCCCATGCCAATTCTCTTTGAATTTGTGTGAGAAATTTTATTTCCAAAGATTTTCCACATCCCTTTTGTGCCTTCCATCTTTTTAGAAGAAAATTAGTTGTGGAATAGATCAAAACAAATAAGTTTTTTGACCTAGGACTCTATTGGATTGAGTTTCACACATCAACTTTTCTTATTCTCTTGAGGTGCCAACCCACCTGATTTTTTTTTGATTTTTTTATGGGAAATAGAAGACTTTTGTGCACATATTTTCTAGAGTCCACGAAAAAAAATAAGGAGGGAGCACCCAAGAGTTGGGTGCCCTAATTCTTGCTCAATTTGGACATACCTTTCTAGGTATTTGACCTAGACAAGGACTCTATCATAACTCTCTATTTAAAGAAAGTTAGGATCTAAAATTTTTACAGATTTTAGATCTAAGAGTGAGTGCTTGGGCATGGGAAGCTTGGGTGCAAAGGGGCTTTGGGCATGGTGCTTTATAAAGACACAAGTTTTTGTATTTAGGTGAGAGAAGAGAGGTCATCTCTAGGATTTCTCTTTGATCCTTTTCCACAATCTTTTTGAGAGAAAAGACTAAAGAAAAGGAGTTCTTTTAGATCTTCCATCTCTTCTTTGGTGCTTTGGAAGGTCTAAGTTGATCAAAGAAAGAGTTGTGGCATCAACTATCGAAGAAGGATCAATACAGTACTAACATATTGTGCTGATTTTCAGTCGTTGGACTTTGAATCAACGATCGAGGCTTCATATAGACTTTCTATAGAGGCTGGATGCATGTGTGGCTCAAAGCGATGACCTCAGCCTTAGATTAGCAAGTGGAGTTTCCAACTTGCAAAGGTAAAAGAGATTCGATCTCTTCCTTCCACTAGATTAGATCTAGTCTTAGTTTGATGTTGATATGATCAACATCATTATCTTTATTTGATATTTAATTTTAGATTTATTTATATGCATAGATCATATTATTATATCCTAAATCTAAAATTTATTTATATATTTTAATAAATTAATATAATTAATTTATTGCTTTTGCTAATCTAGTTTTGAAAAAAGTTTCAAAATACCTACAAAAAATCCTAGACTTTTGCTTTAGTTATGAGTTTATTCTTTAACCTATCAACAGGAAAAGTTATAGCCTAGGATTGATATAGAGACAGTGCTACCTCCACCAACGAGAATAATGCAAGGCAAGTCTAAAAAGAATAGAAAGAATAACCTATATGAGAAGTCCAAGCACTCTCATAAGCTTTCAAGAGATGGAAGATAAATGACCTATCAAGTATGTTACCAAACAAACCATAATAAGCACTAATGATCCAACAGAAGCGATTCATCAACAATTTATCTGACATATTATCCATTACCAAATAAAGCTAGAGGCATGTCATATAAAAATCAAGTTATGATAATAAGTTTAGTGCCTTTCTAAAATACCGTTTTACTTAGTGCATAGATGACAATGCTTACAGTTCTTATTTAAATTTTGTCCATTGGACATTACGAGAAGGCGAGCGAAGCTACCAATAAGGAGAAGAGGAGGGCAATTGACAACTATTGAAACTCTTAAGTAGTAGCATGCTAAAGGCTCCATTGTAATAAGGAAGAGGCCAAGGCAAAAAGGCCTCCTTGGATGTTATGGGTATCATTATTAATTTATCTAATTTCAAATAGCTAATTTTTATATTAATTGCATTTACAAGGGCCAAGTAGGATGAGGTATTTGAGCACAAGAAATCAAGTTAGGTTACCATAAGTTCATTAAGAGCTCATGAAGAGCTAGAAAAAGAAAGTACAATGAAGGGTCAACTTGATCATTGTCTGATCAGCCCAGGACTCAGAGAAGCAATATTGGTAATGCTAGTTGATATGGATGTTAGAATTTTTTAGTTGCTATTAACTGGAATAATATATTAAAGGTTCAATGTTTAGTTCTTATAAAATATTTTTTTTAATATTTCAATATTTAGTCTGTTGTACTTCAATGTTAAATATTCAGACAACATTGTTTAGTGTTAAGATAATGTAAGCTTCAATGAGCATCTAATGTTTGTTTAATGCTTTTTATAAGTTCGATATGCGATTAACTTTTAATTTATAATATGACTGTGGATGTTTGTTCTTTGGCACAATGTTTCAAGCATCATGGCTATAGATGTTTATATCCTTATTTCAATATGCAGTCTTAGTACTAATGCTTATATCCATTTTCAATATTTCTATTTTTAGGCACTTGTATCTATTGGAACTATTGGTTTAGAGCATGTTTCAGATGTTTACAAGAACTAGCATGGAAACAATCCATTTAATAGTTTCAGCTATAGCTACATTGAAACTGTGCTATGAAATAAATCAAAGGCTTCACTATGGGTGCATTGTACTTGTTAACATTTCAAAATGTTGTTGCTTCTGAAGGAAATCCCATCTCATGGTTTCGATATACATGCAGAAATTTCAAAAATTTTGAATTAGAGTCAAATTGTAGCAGAAAATAAATTTTAGATCTGAATTATCTACATTGTTCTAGGTTAATCATTTAGCATAACGTTTATCTGTTATGCCAGGATAACCTTATGTTAGAATAATTTTAAAAATTCAAATAAAATATTAAATCTAATCTAATAAGCATGCATAGAGATCAAATCTTAAAATAAACCAGGCATCATCATTAATTACAAGATTAAAGATCTAAAAGAGAATATGAATTTCATACCTTTGCGTGAGTGGATGTTCACCGCAATTCGATGGTCCATAGATGTTTTCGAGATCCCATCGTAGCCATACAAGTATCCAATCTCTATAGATATCCACCGAGGCTGATCTTATCAGGAGGACTTGATCTCACTGGAGTGCTAGCTCTCTTGCAGAGATCGCTTTCTAAATTATCAAATCGACTTAATTTTTTATTCTCTTCTCAATAGAATCAATAAGATCTATTGGAGAATAATAAAATCAGATCACATCTGATTTCTTTTTCTACTTTTCTCTTCTCAAGAGAAAATCAAAGATCTATTGAAGAAGATAAGAGATCTAATCTCTTTCTTCTTTCATCTTGTCTAATCCTTGGACTAGATCTAAGAAAAGATAGAGAAGAACTTTTGTCCATCTCATGAACCAATAAGGAGAAAAAAAAATTAGATCAAATCTGATTTTATTTATGTCCAACTCTTAGACATCTTTTGAGAAGAAGAAGAAGGGGACATATCTAAATTTTGGACAAAAGAAAAAGAGAGAGACTTACCCACAAACAACCACTTCTTGGTTGTTAGAAAGAAGGGATGAAGAGAAGGGGCATCCACCTTTTTTCTTCACATTGAAACCCTTATGCAAAAAGGCCGCATCCCTCCTTTTTCATGCTAATGCCCTTATTTTTTTTCATATGTGGCATCCAAAATTCTGATCTTATATGTTAGGAGGCACCCCATATAATCCCTTTATATAGGGATAGGTTAGGGTTTGTTAGAAGCCCATCTAGAGAAGGACTCTTCCTTCTCATTGCCACCCCACTTCTCTCCTAATTTCTCCATGCCAAAACTAAGAAGCGGCACTACATTAAAAAGGAAAAAGACCTTTTGCATGTGGTCCTCTTAATAGATAAAGTTCAAAGTGGTTTGGGTTCAAATCCAAATCAAATTTGGAGTTCGAATAGGTTTGGATCTCATCATAAATCAAGTCCAATTCTATTACACTAATGAAACCCAATCTAAGTCAAATTAAAATCATATTTAATCAAATTAAATTTGATTTAAGTTGACTAGGATCCAATCCAAATCAAACATGGCTAAAGATTAGGTCAAACCTAATCAAAATAGGTTTAGGTCAAGTATTCATTAGGTCTAATCTTATTAGATTTATGAAACCTAATTTGAGTTAAACTCAAAGCAAATATAATTAAATTAAATCTGATTTAATTTGATTAGAACCCAATCCTAATCCAATGGGACTATGGTTTCCTAACTCAATTCCAATCTAATTCGAATTCAATTTGAATCAAAATTAAGTCAAATCTAATTCAGGAATTAAGTCCAAATCCTATTTGGACTAGGAAACTAAATAAAACTAATTCTAATCAGATTAGATCTGATTTAATTCAACCCATATTTGATCAAACTAAATAATTAGCATTAATTATAATTTAATCCTCCTATAACTTACTAACTCTTAGTAAGTCCTGAATGTAACTTTTATATTTTAGTCCAATCATTAATCAAATTGATAATTAAGATCACTTGCAATTTGACAGAGTTCCAGTCTAGTGGGACTCTTTTTAATCAGTCAAGATCTCTTTTATGTATGATCCCATAAGTTATATTCTATCTGGTAGTGAGATATATTTTGATCTCTATCTAAATATTATTGAAACTTCTTTCAATGGATTGAAATAATTTTAACTCACCAATCGAGAATTATTGATCATCAAAATAACTTTCATTGATCCCACAATCTACTAGTGATACCTAGCAGCATATAGTAGTAACCTAATAGAATAGAAGAATAAACCTTTAGGTATAGTTATCGTATGATTTAGTTCTTCTATTATGAGTTTCGATAAGATAGAGATCATGAAAAACTCATCAAATCCCATCATTTGCCATATGTAAGATTTATTCAATTTGAGTTCAATTGTGAAACATGATGGAAACTCTTTTTCATCATTCACACAGTCCTGACCAAGATCTTTCAAACTCAATCTCATAAATCACATAAGACTATTTCTTAACTACTAAGATTGATAGATTTCATCTAGATACACACTCTATTCCTATAATGAATCTACTGTAGTCAATATACATCTTAAAACTTCGTATGGTTAGAAGACCAAGTTATGGTATAGTCAAACTATAGCAACCTTACTGTAAATAGCTGAGATGCTGCAAGTCCAAGAACTAGTCATACTACTATAGCATTAAGAATGTCATTGACGAGTGAGTAGCCATCCAAATGAATTCTCGTATTGGTCATGCTCAGTACCTTTTTTTTTAATAAATATCTATACTCTCGCTCTAATATCCCCATGCTATAGACTTAAGATTTATCTATTCTAAGAAAAGTGATCCATGTATCTATCTTATCAGATCAATCATCATTCTGATGATGATCCTACGATCAAGAATAATTTGAGAATTAACCATCAATGACATATGTCTCAAATTCTCAACTCTTGAGAATATGTGTCATCATCTTATTAATTCTCTGGATGAATCATAAACACATTCACTATATGAATAGAATTAACTATCCTAATTAATTAAGGATATAATTATGTCTTAGAAAGAATTAATGTATTGGTCTAATTGGCTTCTAAGACATACATCTAACAATTTTAGTATGGCTACATTATACTTATTAACATTAGAAAAGGTTCTTGCTTCATTTTGTCTACATTGTACTTGTTAACATTAACAAGGGTTATTGCTTCACTATGGCTGTATTGTACTTGATAACATTATAAAAGATCGTTGCTTCACTATGGTAGCATTGTATTTATAAATATTACAAAAGGTTCTTGCTTCACTATGACTGAATTGGATCCCTATTTCATCATATTTAACCATTTGCTTATTGTTGGTTAATGTTCAAATAATGTTCAGAGTATGTTCTACTTCTTCAAGTGGTAGAAGATTCATAATGCTTCAAGTTCACTAGCACTTGTTCAAAGGAAGTTGTTCACTAGCACATGTTCAACTTGTTCAAGAATGCTCATTAGCATGTGCTCATAAAACTGATCCTTTTGTTCTCGAGTGTACATGTTTAAGAGAATGTACAACTTATTCAAGTTTACAAGTTGTGCTTGTGCTAAAGTTCTCTATTTTAGACAATATATAATAGTGTAATATTGATTGAGACAATGGCTTTACAAATTATGATCAATGGAAATTCAACTTATTTAGATAATGGCTTGCTACTACTTATGGTTTATAACTTTATAATATTGGCCATACATGTCTAACACAATGTTTAGAGTAGAGTTTATTCTTTACTTCATAAATTATTCCTAACTTCACTGTTTCAGACAACAACAATTTCAACGTATAAAATTTGATCTTAGTGGTGGCATAATCTGATAAGCAGCTTTGTTAATAGTGTCCACTATTTTGAAAGTTTATGATACACAACTTAATTAATAGTAGAAGTATTGAAACATGCTATATAATATAGATATCATTCATAAATCAACCTATTTATAACATTGATTGAGCACAAGTTAGAATATAATGAACATAAACAAGAGATGCCAATATTAAACAAAAAGCACCATGTTCAATATTGTTGGTACACAACATTCATTATGAAGGTGATTTCTAAAAGCTTAATTTACCAGCTTATGCTTTCTATCACAACATTCAACCCCTTATTTTAGGATCAATCCATATGAAATATTTATAATATATATCATTATATCATGAATAAATATCTACAAATATCATCATTATTAAACAACTCATAGCAATGCAAATTAACATTTGAAAATTTGAAAACAAGTTAAGACACCGATCATACTCACTAGATAGTTTGGACAACCCCCAAACCTTCATTTAGGATTGTCATCACTCCATGAAGTGCATATTTAAGTACAAGGCTACACTTACACTGATTTGGGCTTTTGTAGTTTCTAGTTGAGTCTATGTTAGAGAGTGGGGATTCATGTGAAGACCTTCCTATCCTCCTAATTGCCATCTCTTCCAATTCTTCCCTCTCTCTCACACACACACTTGCTGCATGGCTTGGCAGCTGAACTTGATTTTCAATCATCAAATAGGAAGGAGGGATGAATTTAGAAAGATAAAATCCTAGCTGGAAGAGGAGAGAAAAGGTGCAAGAAGGAATATAGGGTTTTATTATTTCCCAAAAGGTTAGCAACCTAAGAGAGAGAGGATGAATTAGATTTTTCAAAAACTTCAATAAATTTAACAACTATGAATAATTATGTGCTTTTAACCAAATTAGCTTAAGTGTAAGTATGGTGTATGCAATGTGCAACAGGAGAATTTAAAAATAAATGATGCAATATAAGAATTAATAGCAAGCAAAGCACACCATAAAGATAAAAGGTTTATATGGTTTGGTGCAACTCTGCACCTACATCTACTCCCGTAGCTTTACTTGAGAATTCTACTATAATCACCTTAATTACAGTGCAATTTTTTTATCTGAGCTTATAATCAAGTCCAGTTGATTTTTTAGAATCATCAACCAAAATCTTTACACTGATTATTTTTTAGGTTTACAATTAATCTAGTTGATTTTTTCGGGCTTACTAACCAAAATCCTACAAAGTTTAATTTTAGACTTGGATGGACCTAACCCAAGTTTCTTTCACCCCAAAAGAACTTGTAAAGGAACTAAAATACAAGAGATAAGAATTTTTATTATAAATATAAATAGAAATTAAAACTCTTTTAGTGCAAGAAAAGATGCTGAAAGATGGCTCTCTTAAATCTTGAACTTATCTTCTTGATGCTTGAGAGAATGTAGCTGATGAAGGATTAGATCTCTCTTGGAAGCTCACTGAAAACTTTGCACTTAATTTCTCTCTTTTTCTCTTTCTCAAAAATATTTAACAATGACTCACATAAATAATATATTTTTCTTTCTAATCTTCTTCTCTTACTTTTCAAATAATTTTTTAGCCTTTTGCAAGCTTGAAAGTGGCTGAAAAAAGAGTCTTGACCATTGGAAGGATTGAACTAACCATTAGAGGGGAGAACTAGTCGTTAGAATATGACAAGAAAACTAGCCGTTGGAGTTATTCCCATACAAGGAGTCGACCCTAGTGGAGAATTAGTTGTTAAAATAAGACAAGAAAACTAACTGTTAGAGTTATTCTTATGCTAGGAGTCAACTCTATCTCCTCAAGAGTCGGCTTGAGCTGTCCATGAGTCGATCCGATATCTTCAGGAGTCGACTTAACCTTAGGGTTTAAAAATTTTACGTTCTGTCTTTCTTGAGAGAGTCGGTTTGCCATCTTCATGAGTTGACTTGGCCTGTCTAAGAGTTGACTCGACTTCTTCATAAGTTGACTCTTCAGGGGTCCTAAAAATGTAGCCTTCTATCCTGATTGAAAGAGTCGACTTAAGCTCCATAGAAATTGACTCACAATCCATACCAGTGAACTACCATGTACCAAAGTCAACTCTTCTTCATTAGGGATTGACTCCTCTTAGCCAAATTTATAAAAATTTGTTCTTTGAAGAGCTTTGGCTTGGCATCTTAAGAGGATTTTTTCTATGAATGATTTATTCATTATGAATATCTAAGAAACCCTATATCCATTCTTGAAACATATGATTAATACTATTTTTACTCCATATTTTGTTATCATCAAAATTAATAAGCAAGCAGATCAACAAGCTTTCTTTCCACATCATCATTTTTTGTCATATGTGCATGTTACGTGATAATTTCATAAGGACAACCAACTTGAATTAATAGCTGGAGTCAAAATTAAACTAATTTGATAATTGTATAATCCAATTGTACTAAATTAAAATTCAAAATGAAATAAAAAATCTTGAAATAACTCAAGATTTTTTATGTGATCAAACCTTCTAATAAAAATATAAATATAAATTTAAGCTAAATATTATATTTATTTATTTTATTATAAATAAACTTGATCCAATGAATAACATCTATCAAATTATTTTTCCAAGATTTTTTTATAATATTATTACTTAAATAATAATTTCCAAAAATATCCTTTTTTTATTTTTGAGAATACCTTATCTGTGATAAGTGGGATGCCATGCTGTCAAAACTTGCATGTTCGACATGCAAGTTAAGGTTAGAGGGCCACCACCATGGAAACGACCTCCTCAAAAAACAAAAAAAACTGATTTAAAATGAAATCGCATCTTGAAGATGTGGGTTCACTGCCATCACTCCACTTTTTTCACTCCACCTCCGCCCTTTTAGCCCGACCACTATGGTCCCCCATCTTTGCCCTTTTCGCCCGACCACCATGGCCCCCCACCTCTGATCATCGGACAGCGTGGTCCTCCACCCCGCGATCAGCCTTCTTTCATGGTCTCCACTTCACCCTTCCCCGATCGGGCTCTCGACCGACTTTCCTCCCTCCCTGATCGACCTCCCGATCGGCTTGCCCCCTCCCTTCCGCCCCTCCCCAATTGGCCTTCCGACCGGCTTCCCTCCTCCTTGACTAGTTTCCACCCTTCCCCGACCAGCATACTCCCCCTCCCATGATCGATCGTTTCCCCCTTGAGTGATGGCCCCCCTCGATCGGTAAGTATTAGTTCAAAAGCATGTAATTTCTTTATTTTTTAATTGTCTTCAAAAGCTTCAGTGATAATTGCATTTTCCATTCATTTTAGATGTCTGATTGAACATTTTCTTTCAATTAAAGAGAATTAAATTATCATTTGTCTCTTCTAGGTATTAGTAGTTTTGCACCAGCAGTAGCAGCAACAATAAGAGTAATAAGAATATGATGTTAAAATCTGACCCAGAAGCTTAAATTAGTAGATGGATCATGGATGAGCATTTAAGAAGGAATATGGATTTTGAACCACAATCATGTAAGCTAATAGATGGATGGGCCCATGAATCTAAGCACCACTAAAATATTTTTCTATCCAATGCAAGATATGCATGGAAATTATCTCAAAATATAAAAGTCTTATTTGATTTACACTTTTTATTGTATAGATAGTGAGAAATGGTAGAAACTATTACAGCGTTATGCTATATTAATGGTTTGATAGTTAATGGACCGTATGGCATCAAGTATAATAGGCAACCACAGAAGGCCCTCGAATAAAAAATGGAACAAAATTTGATGAGTTGGAGCAAAAGTTGTACCAAGTATTTCATGTGGATAGAAGTTGAAGTAAAATAACAATAATATATAAATATCCACAAGTTGTGCAATCATTAGTAATTAACTATGAAGCTATTCTGATTTCAGATGATGATAATATAGAGATAATTTTTGTAACAGTAAGTTTCCATCCTTGTCTATTCGGTGCGAAGTTGTACCTTAGTGTTCAACCCATAGAAGACACTAAAAATATTAACAATCGGGATAATTTTGTAGCATATGATTGAGATTTAGAAATGACAACATAGTTAGGGAACTGAATATTTGCTCTAGTCCATACAATATAGATAATGGCCTGATGAACACTATTTCAAGACATATAGAAGACCAGTTTGGTATAGAGGATGATGATATGACATAGAATATTATTAGACAAGCATCAATCTATACAACTGGTATTAATATGGTTCATGCAGATGATTGGCTTTTTCATGAGGATGATGTGCCAAGCAAAGATGATATGGAAGTTAATGCTAAGCAAGCTGGCATATCACATGATGTGAGAAGCCCACACAATATTTAAATGACACAGGAGTCCCAGATTTACCAGTGTTTGAAGCTCCTTCTAGAATATTCAATCAATTTGATTAAGCAGCTGCTAATATATCAATGTGCTCTGCATTGCAAGCATAATCTTGTACATGGAAAAGAGGTGAAGAGTTATGTAAGGGGCTCCATTTTGTAGATAAGGTTGAACTGCAAAATGCAGTAAAACAATATTCAATTGATATACATCATGAATTCAAAGTTATTTAGTCGAAGCCAAAATTATGGATTGTTAAATATAAAAACAAGGAGTCAGGATGCCAATGGATGCTTCGAGCAATTAAGCGGTATTACTACTTTGAAGTCACACGATATGCTAGTCCACATACATATATATCTGCTATGCTTTTTCAGGATTATTCTGGACTAGATTTTAAGTTTATCGCCAATAAAATATGAGATCTGGTGAAAGAAGTAATTACAATCTTTATTGCTGGCATTGGTGCAGTTTTAAAAAGTATATTCAATGATACGTCAAGTTATAGAAAGTTATGGAAGGCCAAGCAAAAAGCAATCGCTATGGTATTTGGTGATTGGGACAAATTATATAAATTATTACCAAAATAGCTGCATGTTGTAGAGCAATTCAATCCCAACTTTTGGATTAAATTTATCAGCACTCCTAAAGGTCATCTGGCATGTGCTATATTTGATTGTATTTTTTGGGCTTTTGCACCTTCTATTGAAGGGTTCAAATATTGTTGGTCAGTGATTAGTATCAATGCTACCTTCTTATATGAAAAATGTCGAGAGAAGATGATGACTACAACAGCTATAGACAACAGTAATCAAATTTTTTCTCTCACATTTGCTATAGTAGATGAAGAATCTTTCGATACATGGGGTTAGTTCTTAGTGTGTATGAGAATTTTTATTACTGCACGTCAGAATATTTGTCTGATTTCAGATCAACATGTTGATATTTATCTACATTATAAAATCAATATCTTGGATGGCAACCACCACATGCATTCCATGTATATTGCTTGCATCATATAACAAGCAATTTTAACGTGCAATTTCAGAATTCAAAACTACAAGATATAGTGAAAAAAGCTAGCATGCAAACACAGATTAGGAAGTTTGAGAAATATATGATAAAGATTGAAAAGGTAAAATTAAAAGCCTTTCAGTGGCTAAATGAAATTTCCTTAGATAAATGGACTCAAGCATATGATAGTGGTCAACGATATGGAACAATGACTACTAATTTGTTAGAGTATTTTAATGGAGTTCTTAAAAATATTTACTTTCTACCAATAACTATATTAGCAAAATTGTCATTTTTTTCATCTTGTATCTTATTTTGAAGGTTGCCGTGCTCAGGCAGTTGATGCACTAGAAAGAGGTGAAAGATTTACTCCATTTGTTATAGGTCATGTAATCTCTAATCAATCAAATATGAGGATTGATAGTGCTCCCAAGCCTTAGGAGGCCACGGGAGAAGCCAGGATGTTGGCTCCAGAGATTCTAGAGGCTTGATTGGAGCTTCGGAGATCTGAAATTCAAGGTGGAGCGAGGAACCAAAGTCGAAGAATCAAGACTACAGAAAGGATCATTTTTACAGGTTAGTCGGCTCAATCTAAAATTGGATCGATTAAGTCTCAGAGGACAGGCCAAATAGAGAGGAGCACGTTCGAGACTACAGCATGGCAAGCAACTGGCTAGCTCAGTGCTGAGACTGAGTCGGCTCAGTCCACAGGTAGAGCTACGCGAGGATCTGTTTGGGGCTAGGATGGAAACTTATCCTAGGGATCTTAAGGCTCAGTTTGAGAGGTCTTAAGAGGGCTAACTCGTGTATAGGTCGAGCTTAGATTCAGAGGATGAGAGCATGGGTGACATGGGTGTACATGGGCTCGATGAGTGCTTTTATTTATTGGATTAGCCAAGAGAGTTTTTGGTTGGGCCTAATGGCTATGTATAAATACATAGGTTGTATTAGGATTTAAAAAAGAAGCAATATAGATCTTTTCTTCTTTCAACCTCTCTTCTCTCTTCTCTCTAGAGTAGTTGCCCTAGGCTCCTGAAGAAGCCCTAGAGAGAGGGGGCACCTCCCTCAAGCCCAAGAAGCGAGGTGCCTCAGTATAGATCTAGATGATGGATCTATGGTATGCTATCTTAGAGAACGTCAAAGGTCTCCTATGGTCCACGCTAAAGATCAAGGGCTTCCATAATATGGCATCAGAGCTAGGTGATGCCAGAATAATGCACCAACAATTGGTATCAGAGTCTGATAGTATGTGAAAGTGAAGGAGAAGTCATATAGGATAAAATCAGGAATCTGCATGAGTATTCCACGGTATGTCTCAGATCTACTTTTGTTATTACTATGGTTTGGCAAACCGAGAGCAGTGAATTGAAGGTGGAGGCTAAGAAGATTAACTGAAAGGATTTTTTTTGGGATGAAAGATTTGAGTGCATGATTTGCTAGTTGGTCTTGGTAGAAAAACTGAGGTGTATGACGGTAGACAAGGCAGAAAGTGCTGGAGTGCTGCAGTAGCACTTTTTTGAAGATGCAGGGCTAAGAGAGGCTCGATGATGCAGCAGTTGAGGAAGGTATCTCAACAGAGATCATTAGGATTCTCTAAAAAGATGGGCAGTGTGGGGCTATTGAAGAGAGATTTTTCAAGAGATAATGATCGAAGGAAGGCTGAAGAAGCGACTATACGTCCTTCGATTGTAGAAAGGTGGGAAAGTAGTTGAAGATGTATTCAGTAGTTCAACTAGAACATGGATTTACGGAGCCTTACGAATGATGGAGATGGATGATCCATGGAGATCCGGTAAATTAGGGCTGGGCAACTGTAGAGCGATGTAGAGATGAGTCAGGGAGTGCTGGAGTGCTGCAAGAGCGCTATCCTGGATGCACAGAAGCTGAGAGAGGCTCGGTGGTGCAGCAGCAGAGGAAGATATCTCAATAGAGAGTGTCAGGAGTATCTTAATGAGATCGGGAGTAGGTCTCAGAGAGAGCTAGTAGGTCTCAGGGAGTGCTAGGAGGTCTTAGATAGTTGAGAGTGTCCTAAATCAGATTTCTTTTGCAGGAGTACCAGGCAGAGTCATAGTTCAGTGGAGGATGCACTACTATAAAAAAAGGCTATGGCAGCAGTTCATAATCACCATCGTAGCCCAAATTAATAGTAGCGGTTTTCTAACCATTGCCACTATGACCGTCGTCATAGCTCTAAGGCAGTGGTTGTTGCAGCGATTGTTAGAACCGCTGCCATAGATAGCCTATTATAGTGATTTATAAACTGCTACAATAGGTCGACCTATAGCAGCAGTTATGTAACCGCTACCATAGGTTATCTATAGCAATGATTTTTTAACCGCTACCATAGATCTAATGCAGCGATTGGCACCATTAGCCTACGGACCTATGGCAGTGGTTAGCACGGATATGGCAGCAATTATAAAACCACTATCGTAGATCTTTTTATAATTAAAAAATTAAAATTTTTATTTTTTATATATTTTACCTGATAAATATAGATATATAACATAAGAAAATATAATAAATATAAAAATTATTCTAAAATACTAAAATTTTATTATCAAATAAAATTTATTATAATATTTTTTTTAAAAAATAAAATACATCAAAAGTTTTCTAAATCTACATCATCGGAGCTGGAGCTGGAGCCAGAGTTAGAGTCGGAGCTAGTGCTGGAGCTGGAGCCAGAGCCAGAGCTGGAGTTGGAATGTGGGCCAACATATCCTCGAAGCCCGTGACTCCAAAACATGCACTGAGGTGGACAGAGTATGCTCCAACTGCTCCTCGGATGTTGAACTATGCATAACCGACCGAGGGACGGGGTGAAAGCTAGACGGTGTTTCGGTGCCATCGTGATCTGTAATGTTAATGAACATTAATCAATATAACATGTTGAACAATAATATTAGTATAGCATCAATAAATAGTTTTTAATATTTATACCAGATGGGGGTTCTCTTAGTGGTCGACATGGCACGGCCTACCGACACGGCTTAACCTACCGGCATGGCACACATTTTTCTTAAGCTTCCAAAGATCAGAAGAAAGAGAGCTCTTTGATCAAAATAAGAAAAAAATAAAGAAAAATTTAAATAAAAATAAATAATTAGACTCTAATAATTTATACCAGAATGTTGAAGTCATCATCTAGTTGCATCTACAATATGAACATCACCATCGTGTTAGATATATGTACCCTAAAAGCCAGAATTGGCTGACACTTGTAATACACTTCTAGGGGTAAAATTATAATTTTGACTATTATCAATAAAATGGGTTATTTTCTATCACATGAGTATATTTGGTGTTTGTGATACATCCTTTGAGTTAATGGTAATGATAATTCATATTTTCAAGAGTTGAAAATTTAAGATATGAATAATCATTATTAACTCATAAAATGCTCCCAACCATAGGATCATCATGAGGATGGTGATTGATCCGGAAGGTTGGTGTACAATCACTTCTCTTTAGTATATGAGTCTTGAGTCTATGGTGTGGAGACATCGGAGCGAGAGTACAGATACTCGTTAGAGAATGAGAGCACTGAGCGTGACCACCTCGAGTAGTCATTAGAAAGTCTACCTTCTCGTC
The DNA here is from genome assembly GCA_006176705.1 of Cocos nucifera. Lineage (NCBI taxonomy): Eukaryota > Viridiplantae > Streptophyta > Magnoliopsida > Arecales > Arecaceae > Cocos > Cocos nucifera. The sequence goes on from QRFJ01000315.1 coordinate 396,602, forward strand.
AATGACTGACTCGATGCTGCAGTGGTGTGTCTGGTTCTTTGACCTGAGATGCATCGATAGTTCACCTTGAGATGTTATAGTTTGACTACACCATAACTCGATCTCCTAGCCATATGGAATCCTGAGGTGTATGTTGGCTATAGCATGTTCATTGTAGAAACTGGATTGCATCAAGATAGAATCTATCTACCTCGGTGGTAGAGGAGCAGCCCTACGATGATCATGAGAATCAAGTTCAGAAGCCCATGGCCATGGCAAAGTGAAATAATAGAAAGAGTTTTTATTTAGATTTTCATATTGGACTTGAATCGAATAATTACATCATATGACAGAAACTAGGATTTGACGAGTTCACGTTAACCCTAATCTGATCGGAGCTCAAGATAGAAGAACTTAATCACATAGATAGCTGCACCAAGAGGTTCGCATTCAGCTCTGATGGATTACCACCATATACTGCTAGGTGTCACTGGTGGATTTTGGAAATAATTAAAATAATTTACATGATCGATCATTCTAGCTGTTCGAATCAGAAGAGTTCTGATCCATCAAAAGGAATTTCAATGATGTCGATGATAGAGATTATGACATATCCTATTACCATACAGAATTGAACCTAACTAGGTTACACAAACAAGAGTTTGAATCTGATGATCATCAATTGAACTGATCTAGTTCAGTTGATCTAAATGAGATTCAATTAGGTTCAAGAAAATCATGCTAGCACTCGATTGAACGTAACGTTCTTCTTTTACTATCATAAATAGTTATCCTGACTGAGCCAAAGAAGTTTGTGCTCAATCAGAGGCCTTCACTTGGTCTGACTGGAGCCTGTCTAGATCAGAAAAGGATTATCTTATTTTGTAAGGTAATACCTGCCATTTTTGGTCACCTATCATTTTTCGTCCTTTGACTTTGGTCAAAAGTTGACCTTTGACTGGTCAAATGTTGATCATTGATACTTTGACTTCTGTCCACATGTCACGCACCTATTGGAGAGCTGGTGGAAGTTTGTCCTCCTACCAAAACCTAGCAAGGAAGAGGGCGCACACCACCCTTGGCGTGTGCCCAAGTTGGAGGCGCCTAGGATTTCCTGTTGGATAGGGACTCCATCTCCTTTTTGGATTTCGATTAGACTTCTCCTAAGAACCAAGTTTGACTGGTCTTAGATGCCATCTAAGGATGAATCCAAGGGACTCTATTCCCACCAATCAGATTTAGATCTGATTTCACAAAGGGTTGTGATTGGTTGGAAAGAAGAGGAGTTAGATCACGCATAGTCTATAAATAAGACCCTACGCCCAACTCAAAGAGCAATACAATTCTCCATGCCCCAAGGCTGCCTCTCCTCTCCTCCTCCATGCCAAGTCCATCTTCTCCCTCTCCTCTCCTTGCCCAAAGAAGTTTGGGATCTTAGTTGGTGCAATCCATATGAGAGAAAGGCAACAGAAAGCTAGAAGGTTGCACTGCTGCAAAGGACAACTGCTGATCTTCGAAAGGTGTTTCGGAGATACTCCAGATCAGATCTAGAACTAATTTTTGGAGATGTGATAGAGAAGAAGAGAATCTTCAGATCCAACTTAAGTGGATACTGGTAGAGGCCAGGCACTTACATGGCTAGATCTAGAACCTTCCGCTGCTTACAGGATCATCAACGGATAATAGGATTATCCTACATCAAGATAAATTAAATTTATCTAAATTTATTTTAATTATTAGAATAATAAAGATTAGATCTAAAATATCCTAAATTTGATTTATATCAAAAAAAAAATTAAAATATATCTCTTGATCCGATCAGATCTGAATGAACCTGATCCGAAAAATCAGAATTTTTCTTCAACTGGTATCAGAGCCAAGTTTCTAAAGTGTTTAGATCTAATTTTAAATTTATTCTAATTAAAAAATATATGATTTTAGATGTTACATGAGATGTGATCAGATCTAAAATTAAAAAAATAAAAAATTAAAATTAAATAATTTGGATCTAAGATTAGAAAATATGCATGACTAGTTCTAAAATAGAATAGTTCTATAGAATA
>QRFJ01000315.1:398668-422820 GCA_006176705.1 Cocos nucifera
GAGTCTACGGTGTGGAGAATATCGGAGCGAGAGTATAGGTACTCGTTAGGAGATGAGGGCACTGAGCGTGGACCCCTCAAGTAGTCATTAGAAGTCTATCTTCTCGTCAATGACTGATTCGATGCTGCAGTGGTGTGTCTGGTTCTTTGACCTGAGATGCATCGATAGTTCACCTTGAGGTGTTTATAGTTTGACAACACCATAACTCAGTCTCTAGCCAATAGGAATCCTGAGGTGTATGTTGGCTATAGCATGTTCATTAGGAAACTGGATTGCTCAAGAATGGAATCTATCTACCTCGGTGGTAGAGGAGCAGCCCTATGATGATCATGAGAATCAAGTTCAAAAGCCATGCCATGGCAGAGTGAAATAATAGAAAGAGTTTTATTTAGGTTTTCAATGGACTTGAATCGAATATTACATCATATGACAAAAACTAGGTTTGACAAGTTCACGTTAACCCTAATCTGATCGGAGCTCAAGAGTAGAAGAACTTAATCACAAGTAGCTGCATCAAAGGTTCGATTCAGCTCTAATGGGTTACCACCATATACTGCTAGGTGTCACTGGTGGATTTTGAGAATAATTAAATATTTAATGATGATCGATCATTCTAGTTGTTCGACAGAAGAGTTCTAGTCCATAAAGGATTTATGATGTCGATGATAAAGATATGATATATCCATTACCATACAGAATTGAACCTAACTAGATCACACAAACTAAGGTTTGAATTTGATGATCATCAATTGAACTGATCAGTTCAGTTGATCTAATGAGATTCATTAGGTTCAAGAAATCGTACTAGCACTCGATGAACTAACGTTTTCTTTTACTATCATAAATAGTTGTTTCTGACTGAGCCAAAGAAGTTTTGTCAATCAGAGGCTTACCTGGTCTGACTGGAGCCTGTCAGATCAAGAAAGGATTTCTTATTTTGTAAATAATACCTCATTTTTGGTCACCTATTTTCGTCCTTTGACTTTGGGTCAAAAGTTGACCTTTGACTGGTCAAATGTTGACATTGATACTTTAACTTCTTCCACTGTCAGCACCTATTGGAGAGCTGGTGGGGGTTGTCCTCCTCCAAAACCTGGCAAGGAGGAGGGCACACCACCCTTGCCGTGTGCCCAAGTTGAGGCGCCAGGATTCCTTTGGAAGGAACTCCATCTCCTTTTGGATTTCGATTAGACTTCTCCTAAGAACCAAGTTTGACTGGTCTTAGGTGCCATCTTAAGGATGAATCCAAGGGACTCTATTCCACCAATCAGATTTAGATCTGATTTCAAAAGGTTGTGATTGGTTGGAAAGAAGAGGAGTTGGATCAGCTGGTCTATAAATAAGACCCTCGCCAACTCAAAGAGAAATACAATTTCCATGCCCCAAGGCTGCCTCTCCTCTCCTCCTCATCCAAGTCCATCTTCTCCTCTCCTCTCCTGCCCAAGAGTTTGGGATCTTAGTTGGTGCAATCCATGAGAGAAAGGCACAGAAAGCTAGAAGGTGCCTGCTGCAAAGGAAACTGTTGATCTTCGAAAGGTTTTTGAAGATCCTCCAGATAGATCAGACTAGATTTTTGGAGATGTGATAGAGGAAGAAGAGTCTTCTAGATCCACCTGGTGAATATCGGTAGAGGCCAGGCACTTCGTGGCTAGATCAGAACGTTCGCTGCTTATCAGTCATCAACGGTAATAAGATCCTCCTACATCAAGTATAAATTAAATTTATCTAAATTTATTTTAATTAGAATAATAAATTAGATCTAAAATATTTTTAGAATCTAATTTATCAAAAAAATTAAATATTCTCTTGATCCGATCAGATCTGAATGAACCTGATGGAAAATCAGGATATTTTCCTTCACATCGCTCCTGACAAATGTGTCTAGTACCTTGACGTACAGATAAGTTTTGTCTGAAGAGGAGCTCTTTGCATGCATGGTCCAACATATCATCACTTTGGTATCACCAAAAATATGCCTAGGCATCATTCTCACAACAACACCCACCATTGAGCTCCAAGGAATCACTAACATGGAAGAACTTTGGACTAGCTTGGAGGCAACGTATATATGGTTCTTCATGCGGAGATGGCATTGCATGTTAACGAGAGTAAAACTACAATCATCAGTCTTTATCCCAAATTGTGATAAGGTGTCAAACCAATCGCACATCATCAACGCAATCCTTTCTTTAAAATAATAGTCCAAGATGACTATCTTCTCCACATGCCAAATAGTTCAAATCCTCGTACGAGGCTGTTGAATTCCTCGAGCTAGCACAACATCTAATGAGGCGCTTAACATAATGCCACTATTTTAAGTTGCCATATTTACGGACCTACTGTGAATATTAAACCCGTAGCCGTTAATGACGAGCTGTTTATACTCACACATAGTGCGATTAGGATCCATTGAAAGAGATGCACTTCAGGGCTCACATCACTGAGCGGCAATCTCCACACCTAATTAAGGAGATGACACCTAATTAGTAAACATGTTCCAATAAGTTGTACCAGGCAAGAATACATAATCACTTATATGATCTTTGAACCATTTAGAAAATTCGTTGCTATGCATTTTCTCTTTCTCCCGCATACTTAGAGCGCCATATTTTACTCATATGACCTCCTTGTGCTTGCTGCATGCATAAAGAACAAATTTAAGTATAATTAATTTTTTTAATTATTAGGAAATAAAATAATGCCTGGTGACTCCCTCTATTATGGCCTCAGACATTCACAGTGAAGAGCAACGTAGCGTGTGCCTTAGCCCTTTCCTTAATGCTCAAATTAGTGAGGTGGAATAAAGTGAAAAGTCCACCAGGCTATGGAATAGACTCAAATGCAAGTTCAATTGGCTAATACTGATCATCCTGATTCCTCATTGGCTGATTACGACATGATCTCGAGCTTGCTTAAGTACATAAAGTACAAAATTCAACACTCGTGATCCAAATAACCTTCGCTATAGATCCCTCGAGCAAATTCATATTTCTTACAATAAGATTTTAAGTTTGAATATTTCTCTCATATGGATTACCATCCATCGGCAAAATACTGGCTCTAAGGCAACTTCTCCGCAAGGTGCATGTGAGATGCATGCATAATCGTGAAAAATGATGGTGAGAAATATCTTCTCTAGATCAATAATATAGTCACCGCCCTTGCCTTATCTTCTTCACATCTTTTTTAAGCCACTCTTTGCACAAATATCTTATAAAAGTTGCAAAGACAAATAACACCATTTTCTAATTTTTTGGCAACAACATAGCGAATAGCTATTGGGATCAATTTCTGCATGCATAACATGTAAAATTCATGAGTCTCAATCTCCTAGGCTTTGACATTCTTACTAATTCACACCACTTTGATATATTCTTGAGTTATCAATCTAGGATCTTTATATTCTCCAACACATAGCAAGAAATGTGGACCATTCGGAGGCATTCATATACATAGGCATGCATGAGGAAGCCTCCACTATTCTCTCCTACGGCTCCTAGATGGAGTGATTTTCTAATTTACGTCATTCTTTCAAAGTCAAGTCAGGAATTCAGTCATCTTTGGTCTTATCCTTGATATTCAAGATTGTTGCCAAAGAAGCTCGTACACATTTTTTCAAATATGCATTACATCTAAGCAGTGGCGTAATAAGTTTGTCTCCCAATATGATAAATCAAAAAGATGCACTTGTTTCCTCCAATTAAAGTATGTGTCACTTTCTTTGAATTGAACCTTCTTTTTATCATCAATTGGATCATCTTTTCCAAATTCAACACTGAGGACCATCCAACTCCTATCAAGTACTTCACTTCCAGACATCCGTCCAGGCACCTCACCTTTTTCAACGGTGCCATCGAAGGAGCATGCATCCCTTCTGTATGGATGATTTCGACAGAGAAAATGTCGATGCCCCATATAGTTAAACCTCCTTTGATGTATCAACCTTCTAGATCGGATGTTTCTTTCAAGATCGACATGCTAGCTCACCTTTGGTACTTCCACCAACATTTGGGCAAATTAGGCTAGAAAGTCATGTTATCATCCACAAAAGTTGCGCACCGCATGGAGAAGATCCATTCAAGCCAAAGCATCAAAGTTTGGAATACCTTTGGAAATGCTTCATAACTTATTCAGCTCTGGCAATAAGAGGTTGCAATAAACATCAATGTCATTACCTACCTCCATCGGTCAGGGATAGCACTGTCATGAAAGCAAAGGGATTTTTTCCCCTACACATCCATGGTGGAAGGTTCGTAAACATGAATAAATACGGGTCATACACTTATGGACAGTATTCATATGCTTGAATGGGTTGAAACCATCGCACGACAAGCCCAATCTCATATTATGTATCTCTTGTGCGAAGTCAAGATGTAATTCATTAAACTTCTGCCATGCCTCTCCATCGACTAGATGCCTCAATGCATCATCTTTTGTTCGGTTCTCTTCATGCCATCTCATGTCCCTCGATGTCTTTGCCGACATAAACAACTTTTGTAGTCTGGAAAATAAAATATAGTGCCACATCAACTTTTGAGGTACACGAGTCAATGTGCCATCTTTATTCTATTTTTATCTTGATACACCACACCTCATGTACTCGTTGCGGTTGACATCCCCATCCTAATAGAGCATGCAATCATTGGGACATGCATGTATCTTGGTATAAGTAAAGTCCAACTATTCAATAATCTTCAATGCCTTATAATTATTCTTCAAAATTCGTGCATCATCCAAAAGAATATCCTCTAAAAGCTCTAGTATACAGTTCACTCTATTATTACTGAACCCGTTGGAGCATTTTGCATGATACAATCAGATTAAGAACTCAAGCTTCGCCATCTTTTTATATTTGGGATACAATGAAACATTAGCATCCTCCATCAACTTGCGGACCTTCTCCACATCCTCATTGTTTGTCATTCGATCAATCACAAGATCAGATATGGACGTAGATGCACCATCATTATGGCCAATAAATGAAAAAATATCATGAACCATTTGTTTCACTCCCCCTTCAAGTTGATCACCTCCTCGCGGCCTGCCCTCACCATGTTGGTCCCAATAAATTTCATAACCAACTTTAAAGCCATAAATAGTGAGGTGATCATTGACATCTTGATGAGATAGCCATGACCCATCCATACACTTTTTACAAGGATATTGGATCAGTCCATGGTTCCTAAATCTTTCTATAGCATAATCAAGAAATTTTTGAAGTCCAACCTTATATTCTGGCAAGAGCCTACTAAACTTCATCCATCCCTTAACCATTTTAAAAATGATGATACTGCAAGTAAATCATATGTGAAACTCATATTAAATATCATTTTTAGATATACAATAAATGCACCCTATCATCAACTAATAGGTAAAGATAGGTCCTATCCCATTCAGAAATTACATTAATTCTATAGGTTCATTACAGTAATCAAATGATATGCAACAGAGATTGAATAAAATTTTGATAGCATTTTTTCTTAGTTCTTCCGTGTAGGGAGAACAAAAGGAAAATACTATCCAAAATTTCATTCAAAATCCTTAGCATACCATTTAATTACTGCAATTATCTATAGAATTATCTATAATTTTCAAACTATCCATATTGGACAATCAATTGATCATTATACATAATTCTCTAATTCGTATAATTACATATAATTGTATGGATGCCGAAGATTATGTACACTAATCAATTGATGGGTCTAACATTATGCAATGCAATAAACAAAAGCAACAAGATATAAACATCTAGAAAATATTATATAATAAATTCTACAACATGAATTACATTCATAAATAATTAATGATGGCAGCAAGGTCGGATCCCTCTCTTCCTCTCTTAAGTACAAACCCATCGGGTATTCAGGTTCGAATTTGGTACTAGAAATTAAAATTAGATCTGAATCTGAATATCCAAGTTTCGATCTGAATCCAATCCGTTGATAGATCTAGTCCACAGCCGCCGATATGGCACAGTCCAAGGCTACCGTCACGGTACGATCCAAAAACTACGATATGTAGATAATTATAATATTTATAATAAATATTTATAATATATTTTTTAAATTATTATAAATATACATGATTAATAAATAATACTATAAAATTAAAAAAAATATATACCTGCGGCTATAGAGAGCGGGTCGCACCGAAAGCTCCGAGGGTCGTCGGCGATGATGTTAAAGAATGACGACGGCACTAGAGGTAACCTATGAAACAAAAGCAAGATAGTGAGATAGAAAAGAGAGAAAAAGAGGAAAGAGAGAGAGAGCACGGATGGCCAAGGATGGAGGATCAGAGGGGGCACAGTGATGAGGAGGTCAAAGAAGGCTTTACACTCAGTTGGAAGAGGGTTAGAATAGTGGAGTTTTGCAGGGGCCGAAGGAGGGTGGAGTGGGGCTCTCCGAAAGAGGGGTTTAGCTTCACACGGGGTCGCAGGAAGATAAAGTGTGTGGGAGGGGGGGTTCATCGGAGGGAGGGTTCGCTGGAGATCGAGGGAGGGTCGGATGGAGGGGCGGGGGGGTGGGGTTTCGCGAGGGGCCGAGTGAGGGTGGAGGGGGGTTTCATAGGGGCCGAGGGAGGGTTGGATGGGGGTTTGCCGGAGGGGGGTTTCGCTGGGGTCGAGGGAGGGTTGGATGAAGGGTGGGGAGGCCGAGTGGGGGGCGGATGGCAGGAAGGGGCAGTCAGGGATGGGGGGTCGAAGAGGGAGAGGGAAGCAGGGGCAACACTGACCGAGGGGGAAGGAGGGGCGACGTCGGCCGGGGGGAGGAGGGTCGACGTCGATCGGGGGGGAGGAGGGGTGATGTCAGTCGGGGACGAGGAGCCTCATCGATGATGAAGAGGAGTGGGAGAGAGAGAGAGATCAAGCGCGCATGGAAGAAAAGCAGAAAAAATTTGAGAATTTTTAACCTAACCTATGGCAGCGGTTATCAAACTGCTTCCATAAATCTATCGAATCGCTACTATAGATCTACGATAAGGGTTATCCAAAACCACTGCCATAGATCTATGGCAGCGATTCTATAACCGCTGCTGTAGATCTATAGCAGCGATTATCAAGGTAAAAAATGATTTTTTTTTATTTTTTCTCTAAATATTATATAATTTTAAAATTTAATATCAATCTTCACCATTCATTATCTAAATAATTATCATTAGAGTGTCATTGCAAAGGATTGCCTCGATCCGATGGCCCTAGCTTCGATTAGAAAAATTTGATTTCAATGATCATAAGTAACAATGCGATGATCTGATAGATGGAGACCTTCGATGGATTCAAAAATCTATAATGATGATCTCGATGATGTTTGTAACATACTATCAAAGTTTCACTTCAATCGGATATTGTTATCATGATCAATTTAGTACGAAATAATTTTGGTTGTTAAATTAGAAACAAGCGATCAAAGGATTAAACGACATTCGATTATGAGATAATTTTTTAGTTAAATAGTTTTTATTATAATTTTAAATATTTTATATAATGATGATAGTAAAATTCATATTATTTTCGTATAAACTATTCATGTTAAGCAGATATTGCAAAAGCACGAGCATAACAACCACTGAAGTTTCAGAATGGTTATCAGAAGACGTATAGTTTTAGATCGTTCTTCATCTTATGAGTTGAATTTTATAATCACTACCATAAAAAATGATTAAAGTAGTAGCCAAGATCATTTATAAAAAAATTATCACATAATCAAACATCGTTTGGTCCTTTGATCACTCGTTTATCATTTAATGGTCGAAACTAATATATACTAAACTGATCAAGATAACGATATTCGATTGAAGTGAAACTTTGATAGTACGCTACAAACATCATCGAGATCATCATTATAGATTTTTAGATCCATCGAAGATCTCTATCTATCAGATCATTGTATCATCATTCGTACTTATCGACATTAAATTTTTCTGATCAACGAAGCTAGGGTTATTGGATCGAGGCGACCATTTGCGAAGATATTCTAATGATAATTATTTAGATAATGAATGATGAAGATGGGCATTAAATTTTAAAATTATATAATATTTAAAGAAAAAAAGAAAAAAATCATATGGCAGCAGTTACAATTAACCGCTGCCATAAATCAGATTATAGCAGTGGTTCCTACTAACCACTGCTATAGGTCTGACTTATGGTAGCGGTTACAATAAACTGCTGCTATAGATCGAACCTATGGCAGCGGTTTTCTGTAACCTCTACTATATATCGGACCTATGATAGTGGTTATAATAACCGCTGTCATAGGTCCGACCTATGGCAACGATTAACGAAAATCGCTACCGTAGGATCTATGGCAGTAGTTTCGAAAACCGCTACCATAGTAAGTACCGCCATAGGCCATTTTGTAGTAGTGATAGTTTGTGTACAGCAAGAGAGGACCTGGATACCTATGAGGAGGTAGTGTCGAGATGAGTCAGGAAGTGCTGGATTGTTGTAGTGGTACATTCCTGGAGACATGGGGCTAAGAGAGGCTCGGTAGTGCAGCAATCGAGGGAGGTATCTTTGAAGGAGAAATCATGATTTCTTGGGTCAGGTTCATTCTGATCTGATTGGATCGAGAAGCATATTTCAAAAATTTTCTCTTAGATCTAGATTAGATCTGACATTTTTTAGATCTAATTTTATGATCTGATAAATAATAAAATTAAATTAAATTAATTTTAAATTAATTTTATCTTGATTCTGGATAATCTGATTATCCGTTGATGATCCTGCCGAAGCCCTGAGGTTTTGGATCTAGCCATGCAAGCGCCTGGCCTCTAACGGTATCCACTCAGGCTAGATCTGGAGATCTTCTCTTTGTCTTTCTTTTCTCTAAAAATTAGATTTAGATCTAATTTGGAGGATCTTCAAAACTTCTTCTGAAGATCACCCGTCGTCTCTGCAGCAGTGCTGCCTTCTTCCTTTTTCGTAAGCCTTTTTTTGCCTGACTCGCACTAATCTGAAGGCCCAATTTTCTTGGGCGTGGAAAGAAGAGAGAGGGCTAGATGGTGGCATGGAGAAGGGAGAGGGGCAGCCTTGGGGCATGGCTAAGAGGAGGAGTGCTTAAAAGTGGGTGTAGATAGGGTCTATTTATAGACTCTACCGTGCCATGCAGTGCTGCATCACCCGGTCAATCACGTTGCTTCGTGCAATCAGATCTAAATCTGATTGATGGAATGACATCATTTGATCCAATCAGATGAGAGACCCATAGGTTCATTCTTAGATGGCGCCTAAGACTGGTCAAAATAGATACCCAAGGGCCACCTAAGTAGAAACCAAGAAACAACCTAGAGTCCCATCCATATGAAACTCCAGCATCCCTATCCATGGACGCACGCCATCCTAGGTGTGCAACCCCTTCTTTCTAATTTTTAGAGAGGAAACAAGCCCCTATCTACTCTCTAATAAGTGCATGACACATAGGCAGATGTCCAAGGGTCAAAGGTCAATATTTGACCAAGTCAAAGTACAAGAATTAGCAAGTGATGAAAAATGGTAAGTGTTATCTCAAATTTATCTCATAAATTAAGACAACCCTTTTCTAACTTAGACAAGCTCTAGTCAGACTAGGTAAAGGTATCTAAATGAGCACAAACTCATTTGGCCCAGTCGAGATAATTTTTATGATAGAAAAAGGAGAACGTTGGGCTCAATCGTGTGCTAGCACGATTTCCTTGAACCTAATTGAATCTTATTCAAATCAATTAAACTAGGTTAGTCCAATCGATGATATCCAGATCCAAATTCTTATTTGTGTGACCCAGTTAGGTTCAGTTTTGTATGGTAATGGGATATGTCATGATCTCCATCATTGACATCATCAAAACTCCTTTCGATGGATCAGAACTCTTCTGATTCAGACAACTTAGAATGATCAATCATCTAAATCATTCTAATTGCTCCCAAAATCCACCAATAACACCTAGTAGAATATGATGGCAACCCATCAAAACTAAAAACGAACCTCTCAATGCAGCTACTTGTGTGATTAAGTTCTTCTATCTTGAGCTCCGATCAGATTAGGGTTAAGGTGAACTCGTCAAATCCTAATTTCTATCATATGATTTAATCATTCGATTCAAGTCTGATGTGAAAACCTTAATAAAAACTCTTTCTATTATTTCACTCTCTGCCATGGCCATAGGCTTATGGACTTGATTCTCATGATCATCATAGGGCTGCTCCTCATCTACCGAGGTAGATAGATTCCATCTTGGTGCAATCCAATTCCTACAATGAACATGCTATAGCCAACATACACCTCAGGATTCCGAATGGCTAGGAGATCGAGTCATGGTGTAGTCAAACTATAACACCCTCAAGGTGAACTACCGATGCACCTCAGTCAAAGAACCAGACACACCACTGCAGCTTCGAGTCAGTCATCGATGAGAAGGTAGACTTCCTTATGACTACTCGAGGTGGTCACGCTCAGTGCCCTCATTCTCTAACGAGTACCTATACTCTCGCTCTGGTGTCTCTATACCATAGACTCAAGACTCATCTACTATAAAGAAATATTTATATACTAACCTTCTGGATCAATCACCATCCTCATGATAATCCTATGATCAGGAGCATTTTATGAGTTAATAATGAAAATTCTTATCTTAAATTTTTAACTCTTGAAAATAAGAATTATCATTATCATTAACTCAAAGGATGTATCACAGACACTAAATACACATATGTGATAGAAAATAATCCATTTTATTATTTATAGTCAAAATTATAATTTTGCTCCTAGAAGTGTATTACAAGTGTCAGCCAATTTTGGCTTCTAGGGCACACATATCTAACAAACTCCCACTTGACCTAAAGCCAATTGGCTATAAATCTAAGTTCCATCTTCTCAAGGTAGGCTTCGATCTTCTACTGGTCTAACAGCTTTGTAAGCGGGTCCACCACATTGTCTGCAGAGTCGACTCTCTTGACCTCGACGTAATCCTTCTCGAGGTAATCGTGGATGAGGTGGTATCACCGCTCGATGTGCTTGAATTTTTAGTGAGACCTTGGCTCCTTAGCAAGGGCTATGGTGCCATTATTGTCGCAGTACAGAGGAATGGCATCTGATGGCATCACTCTGATCTCTATGGCAAACTTCTTGTACCAGAATGCCTCTTTTGTAGCTTCTGATGCAGCGATGTATTCTGCTTCCATGGTGGAATCTGCTATCACTGTCTGCTTAGAACTTTTCCAACTGACAGCTCCACCATTGCACACAAACAGACTCCCAGATGTCGACTTTCGATCATCTACATCGGACATAAAGTCCGAGTCTGTATACCCCTGAACTTGGAGTTCTCCATTATCAAAGACCAACAACATATCCTTAGTTCTTCTCAAGTACTTAAGGATACATTTCACAGAAGTCCAGTGTTCTTCACCTAGATTCGACTGATATCTGCTTGTGACACTCACAGCATGGGCTATATCAGGTCGTGTACATAACATGGCATACATGAGGCTCCCTATTGCTGAAGCATAAGGGATCTTGCTCATGCATTCTATTTCCTCAGGTGTGCTAGGGCACATCTTCTTGGAAAGATGAATGCCATGTCTGAAGGGTACTAAATCCCTCTTAGAGTTTTCCATACTAAACCTCTTTAGTACTTCCTCTATGTACATCTTCTGTGAAAGTCCTAGCATCCTATTCGGTCTATCTCTATAGACCTTAATTCCTAGAATAAAGGATGCTTCTCCTAGGTCTTTCATGAAGAATTCTTTAGATAACCATATTTTAACTATGGTCAACATGGGAATATCATTCCCAATAAGGAGGATGTCATCCACGTACAATACGAGAAATACAACAGCGCTCCCACTGATCTTTTTGAAGACACATGGCTCTTCCTCGTTCTTGATGAAACCAAACATTTTGATCACATCATTGAAATGAGTATTCCAGCTCCGAGATGCTTGCTTAAGTCCATATATGGATCTTTGCAGCTTGCATACCTTATGATCATCCTCACTGGATGTGAAACCTAGCGGCTGTTCCATATAGATATCTTCCTCAAGATATCCATTTAAGAATGACAGTTTTTACGTCCATTTGCCATATTTTATAATCAAAATAGGCTGCAACAGTAAGCAATGTGTGGATGGATTTTAGCATAGCTACTGGCGAAAAGATATCCTAATAGTCAATGCCTTCGCGTTGACTATAACCTTTTGCCACTAATCTAGCCTTGAATGTCTCAACATTTCCATCTTCACCAATCTTTCTCTTGTAGATCCATTTACACCCAATAGGTACTACATTTTAGACTTGGTTTGAGTGCATCGAGTCAATTTTTGACTTCATTGCCTCTAACCATTTCTCAGAGTCGATATCTGATATCGTCTCGTTATAGATTTTTGGATCATCACTATGAACCCAATTACCTACTAGGAATATTTTCTCTATATCCTCTGAAATAGTACCTAAACACCTTTTAGGGGGGACAAGAAATCCTTTCCGATCTATGAGGTGGAGGAGGTAGTGTATGGATTGGCTTAACCTGATTTGGTTCCATATAGTCCTTAGCTCGTTGCTCTTGTGAGACTTTCTCTTCGAGCTTGATCTGCTTTCCAATGCCGCTATCTTGAATAAACTATTTTTCAAGAAAGATGGCATGTCGACTCACAATCACATTGTGATCTTCTAGAATGTAGAAATAATATCCTAATGACTCTTTAGGATATCCTATGAATCGAGCTCTAAAGGATCTAAAGTCTAACTTGTCCGCTTGTTGTCTTTTGACATGAGCCGGACAATTCCCAAATTCTGAGATGACTCAGACTTGGTTTCTTATCCATGCCATATCTCATACGGTGTGGTAGGAACGATTTTAGAGGGAATCCCTATTCAGTAGGCATAAATTGCAAGTTAACAAACAGTATCCCCAAAGGAAAATCAGGGAGGTCTGTGAAGCTCATCATGGATCGGACCATATCCAATAGGGTCCGATTTCTTCCGTTCTGAAAACTCCATTGAGTTGAGGTGTTCCTGGTGGAGTCCATTGAGAGACTATGCCATTTTTCTTGAGATAGTTCTAGAAATTCTCGACTAAGGTATTCACCTCCTCGATCTGATCGAAGAACCTTAATGGGTTTTTTCAGTTTGCTTTTTCTACTTCATGTCTGAATTCTTTGAACTTTTCAAAAGCTTCAGACTTGTGTCTCATAAGATACACATACCCATACCTAGATAAATCATCGATAAAGATTAATGAAGTAGACTAAAATTGCCTCTAGTCCGGCACATCAAATGGGCCGCACACATCAGTATGTACTAGGGCAAGAAGATCCATGGCCCTTTCCCCATGTCCTACAAAAGGGAGCTTAGTCATTTTGCCATGAAGATAGGATTCATAAATTGGATATGACTCGAAAGTCAATGGACTCAATAGCCCAGTTTTCTCCAATTTGTTAACCCTATCTTCTGCTATATGATCTAATCTTAGGTGCCATAGATATCTATCATTTGGACTATCCCTAGCTCATTTTGATTTTATGGCATTCACATTTTGCTCAAAATTTAAAACAGAGATAAAGATCGTTAATAAGGAAACCACTTACAATTTTATTTCTTTCATAAAGAATGTTACAATGATCCTTAAGAAAACTAATTACATAGCCTTCTAATGCAAGGCAAGAAACAAAAATCAAATTTCTGCTTGCTGCAGGCACATAATAACAGTCTTTTAACACTAAGTCTAAACCAGATGGTAGTCGAAGAGGGTATATTTCCATGGCCACGGTAGCAACTCTTGCTCCATTTCTGACGAGCAGGATCATCTCACCATCCCTCAGCCTTCTGCTATCCTTAAGATCCAGCATAGAAGTGTATAAGTGAGCACTAGAACCAGAATCAAGCATCCAACTGGATGCAGAAGAAACAATAAGGTTAGGCTCAATAACGAGCATACCTCTAGAAGGACCAGCCTCCTTCTTATTCTTTAGGATGGCCAGGTATGTAGGCCAATTCCGCTTTCAGTGGCCATTATTGTTGCAATGAAAATATTTTTCTTTGTCAGCGGTCTTCTTTTTTGGCTCTACCTTTTCTTCTTTTCTCCTTCCACCTTTTGCTTTTTCATAGACTTCTTCTTCTTTCCAAAAAACTTTCTCTTGGAAGAAGTCCGTTCCATAGCAAGCACTGAGCCTTTAGAACATTTCATGGAAAGCTCAGCGGTGACCAGCATGTTCATAAGTTCGGCCAAGAAATTTTAAAGTTTATGCATATGGTAGTTCATGATGAACTGCCCATACGCATCAGTCAAGAATTACAGAATTATATCATTCTGTAGATCCAAGTCCAACCTCACTCTGAGCTTCTCAAGCTCTTCCAAGTCCTTGATCATCATCAGACAATGATCTTGGATTGACTGCCTATCATGCATCTTAGCCTTGAACAGTCGTTTAGTGACTTGATACTTGGCTACGCGACTCTGTTCACCAAACATCTCCTATAGATGAGCCAACATTTGGTGAGCAGTCTTGATATCTTCATGTTGGCACTGAAGTTCATCAGACATTGAGCCCAACATGTAGTATCTAGCCTTATTATCATCGTCAGTCCACTTATCTAGAGATGCTCTCTGCTTAGTGGATGGATGAGCTGGTAAGATGGGATGGTCCTGATCCAGTACATGAGTTAACTTCTCAGATCCAAAATAATTTTGAAGTTCTAAAGCCAATCCTTGTAATTTGGTCCGGTCAGTCTATGGTGTGTAGGATTCGTGCTAGTGGATTGGATGCAGACATTTTTCTGTAGAGTCAAAATTTCTAGTTAGATATTGTAATTAAGACTTAACCAATTTATTTAAGAATTTTATTTTTAAATAAATTAGCTTTCACTATTTTTTGAATCCCTACACTTCCTCTGTAGAGATGCAAAAATCTCCATGATTAATGATTTCTAGTGGGTGGTGCGGTCCCACCAACTGACTCATCACCTCACCTAACAGTTATTGGTGATGGGTTAGCCAATGAGTGAACAACTCTTGTTCAATGATTCTCTAATCATGGTGCACCCAAGCTTGGTCTCTAATTCATGAATCTCACCGTGTTCGAAATATTGATCCACTCCTTAGTTAAGTCAGACCCACCATTTGCATAGATTGAATTTCTAATTGAGTCTCTCACCGTATCCAAAATATTGAGCCCAATTCATCCTCCAGCCTGTAGCATCCAATGCCTAATAGACATGGTTGCATCTTTTCGATGCAACTGAGCCACTGTAATCCAGTCGAGAACAATCAACCCCAAAAAGGGCCCGCACATCTACAATGGTGGAAGACCTTAGACTTAATCTTTTCTTAGGAAGATTTGATTTAGGTCTCATTAAACTAGACTTGACATAGTCATAACCATTATGACTAACCTAGTGGCATGGGTTAGCTCAGATTATTGACCACCTCAGATCAGAACTGAGTCAACAAATATGGTCCAGGTAAGTGAGACCGATGGAAGGAATATGCCATTAACTCGATAAGAACGCATTCGAGTCGAGTAGCTTCCAATTAAAAATCAGTCGATCGTATCTGCCAAACTTACCTTAGACACCAAATTGTTGAGCCAGAACCAATCGGGTTAGCCTACAATCCAGACTCTAACCACTGAGCCTAATTAGGTCTTAGCTTGATCGATCACATTCATGATTCGATCCTGACCCAGACTTAATCCTATTAGGCTGGTCAATTTAAGCATTGTTGATCCCATCTAACCAACTCTTGATTCGGTTTGATCAACCGCTTAGACCTAATTGAGCTACCCAAGCCCGAACCCAATTTTATGAACATGTCTTAGATCTAAAAATTTTTAATTTTAGACCTAATATATTTCATAATCTTAATTCTTAATTAAGTTTAGGGTTCAAAAATAAAATATGCAAATAAGATCCTAGGGTTTCAGGATCTAGAGTTTTATAGAAAGTAAGTTTTCAATTTCTGATTAAGGATGAACGTGCAGCACCCTTATACATCATAAGAACACCCCATCGAATGGAAGGAGAGGGTCTTTAAACCCTACTTTATTCTTATGATCGGACGGCCAAGAGGAATGTCTTAATCAGAAATACAACTAATCTACAAAAATAATTAGATCTAAGCATATATCTCATATAAGATAATTGATCTAATTAAAATATATTTTGTATACATCATATCATGCATGTTTTCAAATCTAAATTATCTCATAATCATCTAAAAAATTAAATTTAAATTTGATCTCATCAAATAAAATTTAATCTAGACCTATTTGTAGAACTATTCTACAACTAGTCTAATCATGCAACTATCGTATCTCATATGAACAAATTAAATTTAATTTATTTTCTATTTTTAGATCTGATTATAACATTTATAAGATCAAAAAATAATAAATAAATAGATCTAAAAATTATATTTAATCAAATAAAAATTATAATTATTCTAGACAATACATAGAATAATTCTATTCCTAGTCTAGTTATGTATCTCATACATACTAGATCTAGATTAATTAATTTTAATTTTTGATGTGATTTATTTTAGATTTAATCATATCTCATGTAAAATCTAAAATCACTAATTAATAAAATTAAATTAGATCTAAATAAATTTTATAAGAACCTCAGGGCTTCGGCAGGATCATCAATGGATAATTAGATTATCCAGAGTTAAGATAAAATTAATTTAAAATTAATTTAATTTTATTTTCTTATTTATCAGATTATAAAATTAGATCTAAAAAGTGTTAAATCTGATCTAGATCTAAGAGAAAATTTTTGAAATATGTCTCTCGATCCAATCAGATCTGAACGAACCTGATCCGAAAAATCAAAATTTCTCCTTCAACTGGTATCAGAGCTAGGTTCTTATAAAATTTATTTAGATCTAATTTAATCTGATTAATTAGTGATTTTAGATATCATATGAGATGTGATTAGATCTAAAATTAGAAAAATAAAAAATTAAAATTAATTAATCTAGATCTAGTATGTATGAGATAGATAACTAGATTAGAAATAGAATTATTCTATGTATAGTCTAGTATAATCATAATTTTTATTTAATTAAATATGATTTTTATTTGATTATATGTCGAACCTATGGTAGTGGTTATAATAATCGCTGTTATAGATCCAACCTATGGCAACGATTAACGAAAATCGCTATCGTAGGATCTATGGCAGCGGTTTCGAAAATTGCTGCCATAATAAATGCTGCCATAGACCATTTTTGTAGTAGTGATGGTTTGTGTACAGCAAGGGAGGACCCAGATACCTATGAGGAGGCAGTATCGAGATGAGTTAGGAAGTGCTAGATTGTTGTAGTAGTACATTCCTAAAGACATAAGGCTAAGAGAGGCTCGGTAGTGCAGCAGCCGAGGAAGGTATCTTAGCAGAGAGTATCAGGAGGCATCTCAGAATGACCGAAGGCAGATCTCAGAGAGAGCCATGGAGTCTCGGGAGCCTCAAGATGAGGTAGGTAGGTCTGAGCCTAGGATAGAATTTGAGCTGTAGTTCCTCCGGGCGTAACTGAAGTGATGATTGGTGCAGGAGCAGAAGAGGAGAAGGCTAGGATGGAATTTCTTAGGATTCAGTCACTAGATTCAGAAGAGTTGGTTGAGCTCTTGGATTTTGGAGGTGCCCATGGATTGCGGAGGTATTCGAGATGGCTTCTAAGAGGACTGATAAGCATCGTAAATTTATCAAAAAAAGTATTAATTTATTAATTAATTTATATTAATTTTTAAGAATTATCAATCAATTTATATATAATTTTTAAAAAATTCATATTTTTATTAATTAAAAAATTAATTAAAAAATAATAATAAAAAAATAATAAAAATTAAAAAATAAAATTTTATTATTAATAGAAAGATCTCATTTTTCTGATCACAACGAAATAAATTTCAAGTAAAACGGAGCTAAAATGAAAAAGATATGAATTTTTTTAAAAAAAAATATAAAATAAATAAAAAAAAAAAAAAAATAAAAAAAAAGAAAACGGCTCAGCCGAGCCACCAAGCCAAGCCGAGCCACCAAGCGAAGCCGAGCCATCAAAGCCGACTCAGTCATTGAAGCCATCAGCCGGTCTACGATCCAGGCGTGGACCGCCAGCTCAGCAAAATCCGGCGAATCAGAGCCTGCCACGTGGTGGACCTAGACCCTTAAAGGGTCTACAAAATTTTATCGCGGCTCACAGGGCAATCTGGTCATTTCACTCGGTGACGGAAGCGTTGATTGGTTGCGGTGTGCGGTGCGGCCGGTCTACGCGGTCCATGGGAACAGTAATTGCGCGATCGGACGGTTGCGGTTGATTGCGGTTAAGATCGGACGGTCAGCATTTTTTTCGGTTGCCAACTTCACTCGGATCACCATCAAACGGCAGCGCCTGATTCCAGCTTCGATCCGACGGTCCAGAACGCTCCCGGCGGTGATCAGGACTCCCGAAGCGCGATTTGCGGCCAGATTTCCTCGATCAAGCGCGATCGGACGGCCAGTATTCAATTCGAGCTGATCTGGGCTGATAGGCATCCGATTTTGACGATTTTTGAACCGTTCGATTCCTATCGGATAGCCTGATTTTACCAGATTTACCAGAGACGTAACAGGATTGTTTTTATTCAAATTTTATTCAAATTTTTACGATTACAAAGGGAATTAGTCCCATATTGCTTTTAGAAATAAAGATCTACCTCTTCTAGCTCTATAAAAAGGATCCTAAGCCTCTAAGAAAAGGGGGTTGGAAGAGAAGCTAAGGTATAGGGTGGAAGTCAAGCTCGGGATTAAAGGTTACTTCAAAGCTGCGGTGCTGCTGAGAAGAAGAGCCGGTCTTCTACGCCATCTTCATGCCTACGCCGATCTGCGATCTTCATCTAGTTTTTTTTTTCTTTAATTTCTTGTATTAAAATTCTGAATTTTCTTTAATTTCTTGTATTTAAATTCTGCATCTTAGTTTTAAATTTAATAAAGAAAGTTTCATTATTCTTTTCAATTCTAGCTCTTTAAATTATTTGTTCTTTATTGCTCTTTAATTTTACTATAAGTAGTTGCTAAGATCTAAATAGTAGATCTTAGTATCAAATTTATTTTTGCATAACTTTAAATTCTATTTTTATTTATAGATCTATTTTTCGACTTTAATCTTTGCTTTCTTTTCTTAAAAAAAAAAAAATCAAAGATTTTAGAAATAAATCATTGCCTCTCTGTGGATTCGACCCGACTCACCACTTTCTTCATAATTTTTAATTAGTTTAAAAAGTAAAGAGTCGGATTTAAATTGATAAACACGGTGTCTTAACGACAGCATCGTGTACCTATCAAGTTTTTGGCGCCGTTGCCGGGGAGGCATAAAAATTAAAATTTCTTTATTTCTTTGATTTTTTTTTTTTTTTACTGCCTACTCATTATTTTTTTATTTATTTTGCAGAAAAGAAAAAAAAAAAGGAACAGGGAAGATTAGGGCACGAACAAAACTCTCAATCCTATTCGGTGAGATCATTCCTAAACCCTAAATCTCTTTCTTTATTTTTAATATTTGCTTTATTTTAAATTAATTAAAAATATTACCTACATAAACCTAATTAAAAATCTCATCACAAGATTAGAAACCCTAATTATTTAGAGCATCCATCATATTAGTTTTTATTCTTATTTTTGGTGATTGCTGGAGTCAAGGTAAGCCTTTTTATAATTTAATTAATTAGTTTAAATTGCATAGAACTCTTTGATTGGAAATTTTTTTTTTTTTTGCATATTTCATATTAAACCAAATTAAGGGCACAACCCATTAAACAAGATAAGGTGGGGATTTGATCACCCTTCCTTAGCCCACAAACAACCAACCAGCATCCTGCATTAACCCAAACCTTAAATCTTAAAATCAATTAGACATTAACCTTTAAGGATATTCGAGCTCAATAGGACAAGAAATCCTAAGAGTTGAACCAAGTTAGGATTAATCAATTTGACTGGTGTCTAGGAAAGTGGTTCAGGGACGATTGGGCCCGAAAGAAGGTGGTTACTTAATTGGTTCTGTTCGCTTACCTGGCCAAGCACAATTGGTGTCTAAGGCAAGCAACAGAGGGACTCCCACCGACTTTACACTTACCTGGCCAGTTGATTGGTTAATCCTCTATTTGGAGGGCTTGAAGGTGATCTTGGCAGTTAGGAGCTGTCTAGATCTAGGATAACTCTTAGTCAGGATTGATTGCCTAACTTGTTTGCCAAATAATATCTAACATAAAAATTAACTCCTCCCTATCTTCTCCAGATTTAAGATTCTTTAGGATTTTTCCTCTTCTTTCTTTCTCTCTTCTTTTCTTAAAAAAATAAATAAATTAAAAAAATAATAATAATAATTTTAAAAAAAAAAAAAAAAATTGAACCATATATCAAATTGCCACTAGTACATGCACGGTAGAAGATCACTTTTACCTGACCTAGTTAAACCAGATCCTGAAATTGAAAGACTAATTCATTTAAGACCAGGTAATCAAATGGCTGAAAATCGTGAAGAACCACCTAGGCAGATGAAGGAATACTTTATTCCTTCCACCTACAACCCATCGACTTGCATCCACATACCTGATATCCCTGCTAGTCACTATGAGATTAAGTCAACCACAATCCAGATGCTCCCATCTTTTTATGGGAATGCCAATGAAGACCCTTACAAACATCTGGATGAGTTCTTAGAAATCTGCTCTACGGTAAAAATTCAGAATTTTTCTGATGATGCCCTTAGACTGACCTTGTTCCCTTTCTCATTAAAAGATAAAGCCAAGTACTGGCTTGGCACATTAGGAAGAACAATTCAAACATGGGCAGAGATGCAACATGAATTTCTTAAGAAATTTTATCCCATAGGACGAACCAATACCATGAGGCGAGCCATCACGGGATTTGCTCAGCTTCCAGGGGAACAAATTCATGAATCATGGGAAAGACTTAAGGAACTCCTTAGAAAATGCCCACACCATGGTCTATCTAAGTGGCAAATTGTACAAGCTTTCTATGAAGGTTTAGGAGATCAATATAAGCAGATGGTTGATGCATCCTGTGGAGGTGCATTCATGAGCAAAAGTGAGGATGAAGCTTATACCTTGTTTGAAACTTTAAGTGAAAACTCTATTAACCATGCTTCATTATCTTCTTATGAAAGATCAATTTCTCAACAAAAACGGGCAGGAATTTATGAGATCAAAACTTCGGAACTCAATTCTAAGGCAGATTTGAACATAATAGCACAAAAATTAGATAAAGTCGACCTTATTGCACAGAAATTAGATCAATTCCTAAACTTAGGTCAACAATCTCCTGCACAATACACACCAGCTTCTAATTATCAAGTGATTTGCTCTATTTGTGCTAGCCCAACACATCATGTAAGTGAATGTCCCACGGTTGCACAATTACCACCTCTTATCCAAGAACAAGTCCAAGCTGCTCAAGGTTACTCAAAACCACTTAATGACCCATATTCAAATTCATATAATCCTGGTTGGAGAAACCATCCTAATTTCTCTTGGAAACCACAACAAACTCAGGCTCAGACCCAAATCCCACCAGTTCAGAATTATCAAAATAGGCCCCAATACCAGAACTATGCCTATAATAAGGGTCAGCCTAGTCAGTCTTCTCAACCACTACATTATAATCAACCCTCATACCCACCTCCTCAACAGACCAATCTAGCCGACGATAAATTCAATCAACTTCAACAATTAATTCTAAGCCAACAACAATCAATCGCCAGACTAGAAGCTCAAATAGGACAAATAGCTGAGTCTAGCATGAGGAGAGAACCAGGGTCAATTACCAAGCCAACCAATTGCAAATCCTAAAAATAATCCATCCAATGTCTATCAACCACCTGGATTTACTCATCCATCTAACATTCCACCTAAGAACCCCCAATTAGAAAATGCCAAAGCAATATCTGAACTTAGAAGTGGTAGGATTCTTAAGGACCCATATCAAGACCAGGTGATAGAGGCCAATACTGATGTTAGCCAAGATGAGAAATTTGAAGAAGAGGATAATCATATAGAAGAACTTGAGCTTAAGACTGGTACTGACACTGATAAGATGGATAAAGAAAAGAAGAGAACAGATGAATTAGCTGAGACATATAAACCCAAAGCCCCGTTCCCTTCGGCCTTAGAAGCAGGCTCTTCTCGCAAAAAGCAAGAAACACGCAACAAGGAGCTAATGGAACTATTTAAACAAGTTCATATTAATTTACCCCTCCTCGATGCAATTCAGCATGTTCCAGCCTATGCTAAATTTCTTAAAGAACTCTGTACCCAAAAGCGTGAGCCACGAACCACCAAAAGAGTTATGCTATCCGAGGATGTAAGTGCGGTCCTGTTAAATCCAATACCTCAAAAGATGAAAGATCCTGGTGCACCCTTAATTTCATGTGTTATTGGAGGTATAACCTTTGACCGAGCATTACTAGACTTAGGAGCTAGTGTAAACCTCCTTCCAACCTCGGTTTATGAAAAATTTGGGATTGGAGAATTAAAACCCACGTCAGTCATTTTGCAATTAGCTGATAGATCTATAAAAACACCGCGTGGTTTAATTGAGGATGTTCTAGTTAGAGTAGATAAATGTTATTTTCCTGTAGACTTTCTCATACTTGACATGGAACCATCCCAAGAGCTGAACCAAAATCCCATAATTTTAGGACGTCCATTCTTAGCAACCGCGAATGCCAATATCAACTGTAAAACGGGAGCTATGGATATTTCTTTTGGGAATCAAAAAGTAAGAATTAATGTTTTTAATACCCCAAAGTACACCCAAGAGGAGGAAGACTGCTTTGTAATCAATCAGATAGATGAAATAGTTGAATCTAATTCCTCCTTAGATTTACTACAAGATGATGAACCCACTGAAGATACTCAAACCCAGGAAGTAAATACCCTGCTTAATTTACCTCAACCATCACATTCATTACCTTGGTCAGTGAAAATTGAGCCCTTACCTGAGCGAAAAATTGAACCACTACGTCCTTCAATTCAGGCCCCACCACAACTTGAACTAAAACCTTTACCTGAATCACTTAAGTATGTATTTTTAGGATCAAAGAAAACCCTACCAGTAATAATTGCTTCCAACTTAACTACTGAACAGGAAAACCAATTGGTAAATATTCTAAAAACATATAAAGAGGCCATAGGGTGGACCGTTGCCGATTTAAAAGGAATTAGTCCGTCAATATGCATGCACCATATTTATACAGAAGATAATGCCAAACCAACTCGAGAGATGCAAAGAAGGCTTAATCCTAACATGCAAGAAGTAGTCAAGAAAGAAGTAATTAAATGGTTAGATGCTGGAATTATTTATCCTATCTCTGACAGCCACTGGGTGAGTCCTACACAAGTTGTTCCAAAAAAATCTGGACTTACGGTTGTCCGCACTGAACATGGAAACTTAGTACCAACACGACTTTCCACTGGGTGGCGTGTCTGCATAGATTATAGAAAACTCAATACAACCACCCGAAAAGATCACTTTCCCTTACCCTTTATCGATCAAATCCTAGAAAGACTAGCAGGCCAACAATACTTTTGCTTTTTAGATGGATACTCGGGATACAATCAGGTAGCAATCTACCCAGGAGATCAAGAAAAGACCACCTTTACATGTCCTTATGGAACCTTTGCTTTTCCGTAGAATGCCATTCGGATTATGTAATGCACCTGCAACTTTTCAACGGTGCATGATGTCAATATTTTCAGACATGATAGGAGATTTCTTAGAAATATTCATGGATGACTTTTCAGTCTTTGGAGAATCTTTTGAGAGTTGTCTCAACAATTTGAAGAAAATATTAAAACGATGTATTGAGGCTAATCTAGTGTTAAGCTGGGAAAAGAGCCACTTCATGGTTCAAGAAGGGATCGTTTTAGGACATATAGTATCCAAGAAAGGGATTGAGGTAGATAAAGAAAAAGTGGGGAGAAGGGTCATAAGCTTCAAGACACCATGCTAAATAAATTAAACATAATTTCAACCTCTTTTATGGAGGACAATTTGTCATATCTCACCATCGGGTTAAAACAAGTAAAAAAAAAAAAAAATATATTAAAAATAATAATAACTAATATAATATAATAATAACATAAAAAACAATTATATTATAATATATTAAATAAATAATAAATC
>QRFJ01000315.1:423603-454614 GCA_006176705.1 Cocos nucifera
AATAAAAATAAAAATTAATAATAATAATAATAATAATAATAAAATAAATAAAATATTAAAAAAAAAATTTAAAAAAAAATAAATAAATAAATAATATATATAATAATAATAAAACTATTAAAAATAATAATAATAATAAAAATAAAAATTTTGAACAAACCATATTTTGGGAAAGAGAATCTTAAGCAAAATAAACTAGGATAAGTAATAAAGTTAGAAAGTATTAACTAATAATGGTAGCGAGTCAAGAAGCAGATTATTTGGTCAGACCATTAGCAACCTACTTAGGTCATTTAAAGGCTAACAGCACTTCTACTTGCACATGCACACTAATGAAGCACAGCAGGTGTTTGATTATAAGGCTAAATTGAGGATTCAATTATCACTAAAAATTGATGGTTTATATATACTTCAATTAAAGAAACTTGAATTTAAGGAAAGAGCTACCTGCTTTCTAAAAAAAAAAAAAAAAAAAAAAAAAAGTGCAAAAAATAGAGTATATGTGGATTGCCCTAAACTAGAACTTTGCACCTTAAATGTAGAAGTTCACATCAAATGGTGAAGGGAAGGCCAGGATGCTCAGCACAATTTTAAAAAAAAAAAAAAAAAAAAAAAAAAAAAAAGCAGTGTGAAAGCTACCTTAATTCATGCACTTAACTTGGGAGTATATAAAACTAACCAAAATAGGTGATAAAAAGAAGATTCATTTGCCCTTTGAATCAACACCCAAATGCTAAGTTAGTATTCACGACACAAAGTGCTGAAAATCTTTAGATGAACTCTAAGAAAGTTTCTGATTAATCTGCCATGAAATTTACTTCTGAAACTCAATACTTAGTTAGTGATACTGTCTAAACTTTTGATCTTAAATTCTAGATTTATTTTTGTGAAGGAAGATCTCAACAAAATATGGTAATTGATCTAAACTAAATTCTTTCTTTACTCGAGGACGAGCAAAGCTTAAGTTGGGGGGTGTGATAAGCATCATAAATTCACCAATAAAAGTATTAATTTATTAATTAATTTATATTAATTTTTAAGAATTATCAATCAATTTATATATAATTTTTGAAAAATTCATATTTTTATTAATTAAAAAATTAATTAAAAAATAATAAAAAATAAATAAAAATTAAAAAATAAAATTTTATTATTAAATAGAAAGAGCTCATTTTTTTGATCACAACGAAATAAATTTCAAGTAAAACGGAGCTAAAATGAAAAAGATATGAATTTTTAAAAAAAAATATAAAATAAATAAAAATTAAATAAAAAAAAGAAAACGGCTCAGCCGGCTCCGCAAGCCGAGCCACCAAGCCAAGCCGAGCCACCAAGCCAAGCCGAGCCATCAAAGCCGACTCAGTCATTGAAGCCATCAGCCGGTCTACGATCCAGGCGTGGACCGCCAGCTCAGCAAAATCCGGCGAATCAGAGCCTGCCACGTGGTGGACCTAGACCCTTAAAGGGTCTACAAAATTTTATCGCGGCTCACAGGGCAATCTGGTCATTTCACTCGGTGACAGAAGCGTTGATTGGTTGCGGTGTGCGGTGCGGCCGGTCTACGCGGTCCATGGGAACAGTAATTGCGCGATCGGACGGCTGCGGTTGATTGCGGTTAAGATCGGACGGTCAGCATTTTTTTCGGTTGCCAATTTCACTCGGATCACCATCAAATGGCAGCGCCTGATTCCAGCTTCGATCCGACGGTCCAGAATGCTCCCGGCGGTGATCAGGACTCCCGAAGCGCGATTTGCGGCCAGATTTCCTCGATCAAGCGCGATCGGACGGCCAGAATTTAATTCGAGCTGATCTGGGCTGATAGGCATCCGATTTTGACGATTTTTGAACCATTCGATTCCTATCGGATAGCCAGATTTTACCAGATTTACCAGAGTCATAACAGAGTTGTTTTTATTCAAATTTTATTCAAGATTTTTATGATTACAAAGGAAATTAGTCCCATATTGCTTTTAGAAATAAATATCTACCTCTTCTAGCTCTATAAAAAGGATCCTAAGCCTCTAAGAAAGGGAGGAGGGTTGGAAGGGAAGCTAAGGTATAGGGTGGAAGTCAAGCTCGGGATTAAAGGTTGCTTCAAAGCTGCGGTGCTGCTGAGAAGAAGAGCCGGTCTTCTACGCCATCTTCATGCCTACGCCGATCTGCGATCTTCATCTAGTCTTTTTTCCTTTAATTTCTTGTATTAAAATTCTGAATTTTCTTTAATTTCTTGTATTTAAATTCTGCATCTTAGTTTTAAATTTAATAAAGAAAGTTTCATTATTCTTTTCAATTCTAGCTCTTTAAATTATTTATTCTTTATTGCTCTTTAATTTTACTATAAGTAGTTGCTAAGATCTAAATAGTAGATCTTAGTATCAAATTTATTTTTGCATAACTTAAATTCTATTTTTATTTATAGATCTATTTTTCGACTTTAATCTTTGCTTTCTTTTCTTAAAAAAAAATAAAATCAAAGATTTTAGAAATAAATCATTGCCTCTCTGTGGATTCGACCCGACTCACCACTTTCTTCATAATTTTTAATTAGTTTAAAAAGTAAAGAGTCATATTTAAATTGATAAACACGGTGTCTTAACGACAGCATCGTGTACCTATCAAGGACCGCAGAGTACGGAGGGTTCGAAGGGACAGCGATGGTATTCGAGGTACAGCAGCAAGCTCAATAGTATAGCATTGAGTGATTGGCCTCGAGAGACTTGATGACAAAGTCGACTTCTACGGTATCAGGTGGACTTTGGATATAGGTGGAGCTCCATAGTGGTGGCTTCATAAGTGGAGAAAAAAATTGGCATGAGTTCAAAGCTAAGGGTCAGCGTCGGTGATGCACAGTTTCTAGTAGAGTGGCATATGTAGGTGGACAGACATAGCTCTGAGAAGATCGTGTTAGGTGGTACAGTATGTACTGATGCAGAAATACTGTAGGTTCTCCAAGAAAGTTCAGAGAAAGTGATGCAGCTGCTAAAAAGAAAAGATTCTACAATTTTAGGATGGTGCCAAGAAGCAAGCACTAGTCTTCAATGGTAAAAGTGGTCATCCCAAAGGTCTCAAAGATGCACAATAGCTGAAGAGGATTGCTGGAGGTAATGTTTGCATAGGTGCTGTCAGGGTGCGCATCGACAGTGGGATCATATAGGAGTACATTGTCGAGGGATTTACTAAGGCTTAGGGCACCAAGATGAAGATTGTGAGGATTGATGGTGCTCCCAAGCCTTGGAAGGCCATGGAAGGAGCCAAGGTGTTGGCTCCAGGGATTCCAGGGACTTGGTTGGCGCTTCGAAGATTTAAAATTCAAGATGAAGTAAGGAACCAAAGTCGGAGAATCAAGACTACAGAAAGGATCATTTCTGTAGGTTAGCCAGCTCAGTTTGAAACTAGGTCGGCTAAGTCTCAGAAGATAGGCCAAATAGAGAGAAGCATGTTCGGGACTGTAGGATGGCATGCAACTGGATTGGCTCAGTTTAAAACTGAGCTGACCCAATCTTAGGTCAGCACTGAGCCGGCTCAGTGCTGAGATTGAGCCGGCCCACTGAGCCGGCTCAGTTCGTGGGTAGAGCTACACGAGGGTCTATTTGAGGTTAGGATAGAAACTTATCCTAAGGGTATTAAGATCTAGTTTGAGAGGTCTTAAGGGGGCTAACTCATGTATGGATTGGGCTTAGATCCAGAGTATGAGAACATAGGAGACATGGATGTACATGGGCTCGATGAGTGCTTTCATATATTGGGTTAGTCAGAAAAGTTTTTGGTCGGACCTAATGACTATATATAAATACATAGGTTGTATTAGGATTTAAAAAAGAAGCAATACAGATCTTTTCTCCCTTCAACCTCTTTTCTCTCTTCTCTCTAGAGTAGTTGCCCTAAGTTTCTGAAGAAGCCATAGAGAGAGGGGGTGCCTCCCTCAAGCCCAAGGAGGGAGATGCCCCAGCATAGATCTAGATGATGGATCTATGATATGCTGCCTTAGAGAACGTCAAAGATCTCCTATGGTCCATGCTAAAGATCAAGGGCTTCTGCAATATAGCATCAGAGCTAAGTGATGTCAGGACGATGCGCCAACATCAAAAGCTACATCGCATGGTATTACAAGCTTCGATATGGCTAGCAGTGTATTCCAAGTGCAAACGGTGATGTGAGGGCCTTATATGAACAAAGGCAATAACACATAGGTTAGCTATTTGTTGCTCATCCTTCTCTAACAACTAAATAGTTAACCTTGTTACACCATATGGTGTAGATAGTGAGACTTTTTGGGCATACATGTACGTGTCAGAAATAGCAGTGCTATCATTTGCCTTGTTCACATATCATGGCTGCATGTGTTCATATGGCAATTAATTTTTGGCGTTATATTGATCGTTGCTACACCATAAATGATTACCATCATAGTTATGCTCATTAATTTTAGCCCATATCACATCAGGATTATTGGCCATAAATCTAAGAGGAGTATGTTATCATACCCGTACAATAACGATTACGATATAAGGATAAACCATGTTCCTTGAGATTACGAAATAAAATGGATTGGAGAGAATCTACTAATAGGCCTACATGTCGAGAATGTGGAGAGGCAGGCCATTATAGACGGACGTGTCCAAGAATTAGAAATAGAGAATGATATGTATCCTGAAACATGAAAATATTATGTTATATTAAGTTTGATTGTATTAGATCTATTTTTTTAAGATATGTACTTAAATGTCAGACATTGATATGTCATATTAATACAACTGTGCGACATTATAATACAACCAATCGATGTTGTTAAATGAATTTATTTATGTTAACTACTATTAAATGCTTGCAGCATATCATATACATGGATCCAGAGCCAGTTGATGATTCTGTACTATATGATCAAGCAATTCATCAATCGTCATCAGTTTGGGATGGAGAGGTATGCGTTAATGTCATTGTTATCTTCTGACAAATGTTCATTTTATTTACTTCACATGATTTTACATCATTTTTTTCTTATTATTGTAAGAAATTGAGATTTCTTACATGCCATCGGAGGGAGCTAGCATTGCATAGGTCGACGCGACTGGATGGACGTATTATCCCACATTTACATTAGGCTGGATTCTATGGGTTGAGTCATATCAGATTCATACAGTTAGACTGGCATTTGATCATAGCATTCATAGAGCGGTGGCGGCTAGAAATCCATACATTTTATTTACCTCAAGGAGAGTGCACTATTACATTATAGGATGTTTCTATCCAGCTTGGATTACTGGTTGATGGACTTCTCGTGACGAGCAACACACAATATGATTGACATCAAGTTTGTCTAGATCTATTAGGTGTTAGCCCACCAACTAGTATGCTTGTATGGTTGCAGCTCAGTTTGGTCTGGTTGGAAGAGCACTTTACTGAGTTAACCCCCGATGCCGATGAGTTTGCCATTCAGTGTTATGCTAGGACATATATCCTGCAGCTCATGGATGGATGTCTGTTTGGAGTTAAGGAATCAAATTTAGTTCATCTAATATTTTTACCTTTCCTTGAGCATTTTGAGACTGTGAGACATTACAATTAGGGCAGTACCGTCCTTGCATAATTATATAGAGGGATGTGTAGGGCAAGCCATAAAGATGTACATGAAATAGTCGGACCTTTTATACTATTACAGTTATGGGCATAGGATAGATTTTTTTTTATAGCACCATAGAGATTAGGTCGACATATGTCTGATCCTATTATGGATCTACCCGATGGTGGTGCATTGCCATCTGGTCTACTAGGCATGAGGTAAGTGATCTGATTGTCATATATTTAAAAGTATATATAAAGAGTATGTAACACACGTATGTTATTACATGTACAGAAGGAGGGATTTCTTTTCGATCAAGGAGGTATCGACCCATGTTCTCATTGCATACCGATACCATCTCGATCGACTGACCATGGATCAGCTAAGCATTAGATTTGTATCTCATATTCATTAGAAATTAATTTATATATATTAATACATATCAATTAATTAATGCTCACTCTGCTCATACGCAGATGGTATGGGAGCCATATGCTGCTGATGTCCTCACTAGCTACCGAATTACTATTTTATCGAACAGGATGTGTGGCGTAGTTGAATGTCGCTTATTTATTTTTACATCATAGAGTGGCATTTTTCGGATCGAGTGTTGTGTCAATTTGGGATTCACCAACCCATTCTAAATAGTTATGATATAGATGCCAAACTACATCAGATCGATCTTAGAGGATGGGTCGAATAAGATTGCAATGTTGCTCATCAGCATTTTCTCCTATTATGGGAGATGTCACGACTATATTATAGATGGGCCTCCAGTTGATGGTATCATGGACTTCAACGACATATACATGCAGTGGTACAAGCGCATCACTCGATATTTCATTAGTCATAGTGGTCCTACATTCGATTATCTAGTACACTCATTAACTATAGTTCAATAATTTATTCAAGAATAATTATTAATTTAATTTTGTATTGTTCATTACTTGATTTTCTGCTATTTCAGAATGATGGCTTAGCGAGAATACATGATCTTGCTTATCTAAAATCGATATCAATATCTTCACAAGCTATCCAAGATATATGCAGATCCATTCTAGGTATGGTCAACTAGCATAGTCGTATCGCCATGCATGTCCATCCTCCTCTTGATCTTGGGATAGTGCAGGAGACTCCTCCAACTTTTGGCTATCTAACATCATCCAAACCACCTCCTCTAGTCCGACATAGATGAGGCAGTTCTCAATCTACCACCTTTTCAGTTCCGATGGTAGAGTTTTCCTCATACACTCCGTACATGTCATCAGCCGCATATATGCATGACGATGTAAGCTAGGTCTACGATGTTTCAGATGTAGTTGTGCATTTTGAGCATGTGGTGAAGATGACTGATTAGGGACCTTCATATCATGTTCATTATACAGATGAGGGGATTGCACAAGAGCATCCTATACATAGTTACCATCATACAGAGGAGGATGTGGGACCTAGTGAACTGGAGCTAGTGTGTTGTCAAAAGCAACCTATACGGACGAGGAGATGGCTGCCATGTGGGACATGATTTTTATGCATTACACATGTTCTTAATTTTTTTCCCTATCACAGATGATTGTATCAAACTTTTTGGCAATGTGAGAAATTAAGATATTTACTAACAATTTAAATGTGGAGTGTATATTTTTGTAGTTCCTAAATCAAGATACGAATCTGTAAAATTCTAAATTGTTCAAACCTCAAAAAGGCCAATCGACCAACTCGGCATGGCATGCAAGCTGGTTGGATAGAAAATCCAAATAAATCCTTAGGCTGATCAATCTACCTTTGGGCTGGTCGAATAGTTTGGCACAGCATGCAAGCCATGATTGTCGATCGGTCCATCACTTAACCAGCCATATCAAATTTGGTACAGTACGCAAGCTGGCACTGCAGTCGGATTAAACAAGGCATCTTGACTAGCCCTAATCGGTGCATCTTGACTAGCCATGTCTTGACCCGCATAGCAAATTAAAAAGCAAACATAACCTTAGGCCGATCGACCGATTTGGCATGGCATGCCTTGATGCGTGCTAATTTATAGCTATGGCAAGTGCACCAGTCGATCAAGTAATAAAGTGAATGAGTAGAGTATCATCCCTAGAGGATTGGAAAATAAGTACTGAAAAGCTCTTTCCTATGCCTTATTTAGAAGATCGATTTATGAGAATAAGAAATTAAAAAAATAATAATAATAATAATTAAAAGTTTTTAATTAAATAGAGAGAGTGTAAATTATTAGGATTTTAAATTCAAGAGTAATGGATTACTAAGGCAATCGGTTCACCAACTCAGTCAATACAATATTCAGGTTTTTAGATTAATTTTATTTCATGTGACGGTGGAGTCTCCTAATTTATTCACTATCCTTTGGTCCAGACATAGCAAATCTATTAATATTTATTAATTACCCTTTGGTCCAGGTGTAATTTAAATAAATATTAATGCATTAGGTTTTGTGAAACCCTCTAATTAAAATACGCTGCGTCCAAAGCGCACTAAAATTCCTGCATGCATATGAATTCTAATTTGATTCATAATACAAGGTATATAATCAAGAAGCATTAACATAGATGTACTTGGTCCGTAACATCTATGTTTATCAGATCAATTAGAAGATGGCCAGTAATCTAAAAGCATTAAGATCAGATTTATATACTCCTCATGAATAAAATTTAAAAATAAGTCATACTGAATATTGCATCAAAAGAGTGGCTACACCTTAGCCTTAGTAAAATAAAATTTAGTTCATGATAACAAATTCAAAAATAGTAAATAAAATAAAAAGCATAGAGAATTTAGACTGTTTGATTGCTGAAATTGATTGTCTGCTGCTCTTGATGCGGAGAACTTGGCGAAGAAGAAGAGGCTCCTTGATGTCTTGATCGTTGAAGAAAAATAAAAAAAAATTCTTTTAATTTTCTCATAAATCACTTTTTTTTTATCTCTCTCTTCTCTCTTTCTCTCTCTCTTTCTCCCTCTCTCTTTCTCCCCATCTCTCTCTTTGTCTCTCTCCTTTTTCTTTTTTTCAATTCTTTTTTTTATTTCACGGCAACATACTTTTTTTATAGGTAAAGAGTTTTATTCCCCCCAAATTCATCAAAAATTAGGTTTAGGACTCCTAAATCAACTCAAATTAAGATCTGAGTAATTCTGCCCATTAGATCTTGATCAAACGGTCCAAAAACCACTCAAAAACCCCTTAAAATAACCCAGATCAAGTCGGATTTAATCTCAGCCGTTGGATCGATCGTTGGATCGAATCTGGACCGTCCGATCGCATTGAAATAAGCCTTCAGACCTTTAGTTTTATGTCGGGATGAATCTCGGCCATTGGATCTCGATCGGGAGCTATGGATGCCATCCATCAGCGCCTTCTTCTCGTCCGTCCGATCAAGCTTCAGTGAAAACCGTCCGTTGGATCAGCCCGAATTTCCAAATTGCCCTCCGTGGACCGTGCGCGAGCTCGGTGTTGCGTGGACCGCCACGTTCTTCAACCAATCAGCGCGCACCTCTTGCTGTGAAATTCCTCGAATTACCCTTCAGATGGTCCACCGTGCGCCGCGAAAAATGCTGACGTCATGCTGACGTCAGCGTTGCGTCGCGTCGACATTTTTTTTTTTTTTTTTTTTTGAAATTCGATTCTGGGCTCGTTTGAAGTCCGTTTTGCCTAAAATTTTTTTCATCTGAACCAGAAAAATGAGATCTTCACATTGGTGGCCTTCTTTCCTACATAAGATTAATAAAAGTATCAATTTTTAATAAAATAAATTAATTTATTTTATAATTTAATACTTTTATTAGTATATTTTTATCACTTATCACACCCCCCAACTTAGTCATTACTAGTCCCTTAGCAATGTTTTATTTAATACCATATTTCAATAAGATTATCCATCATAAAGATAAAATCTAGGATTAAAGGTCAAAAAGTTTAGAAAATACTGCTAACTAAGCATTGAGCTTTAGAAGCAAATTTTTCAGTCAATACAATTAAAAATTTTCTTAGAGTACATCAAAGATCTATAGCACTTGTGTTCGTGATGACTAACTTTAGCATTTTAGTATTAAATTAAAAGAATAAAAGTATCCTCTCTTATCATCTATTTTGGTTAATTTTCTATACATTCTCAATTTTATACTCATGAATTAAGGTAGCTTTCACACTGTCCTTTTTTTTTTCTTTCTTTCTTTTTTTATTTTTTTATTTTTTTACTGTGCTGAGCATCCTGGCCTTCCCTTCATTGTTTTACGTGAATTTTCATACTTGACCTAGGTGCAGAGACCCAGTTACTAGGCTTTGGGCAATCCACATATACTCTGTCTTTTGCACTTTATTTATAGGCAGGTAGCTCTTTCCTTAAATTCAAGTTTTTTTGATTAAAATATATATTAATTATCAATTTTTAGTGATAATTGAATCCTCAGTTGACCTTATAATCAATACCTACTTTGCCTTGTTAGTGTGCATGTGCAATAAAAAGTGCTAATAATCTTTTAATGACCTAAGTAGGCTGCTAAAAGTTGACCAACTAATCTACTTTTTTAACTCATTACATTCATTAGCAAATAATTCTATCTTTTATCACTTATCCAGTTTATCTTGCTCAAGATTTTCTTCTTGACATATGATTTTTTTTTATATATATATATAATTATTCTACATTGTCTTAAAGGAGAAAGAAAAATAAAGGATGTAATAAAGGACAGGAAAGGAATACACCTGATTTTATTCAGTCTGGTTCTTTGGAGCTTTGAAATTTTGCTTGAGTTCTCATTGATTTTTCTGCAAAATTGAAAATACACACCAGAGCAGTAAAAGAGCAACAACAAATTACTGAAAAATAAAAGAAAAAAAAAATGATCAAAACTAAAAAGAAAAGAAACAACCTATCTAGTAGTTCTGATTTATAGTCTTCAGCTTGACTTTCTTTAAGTTCTAAAGTGGATCAATCCGGTGCCACTTCAATTGGAATACTTTCATGTTTGATTGCATCCTCTTTTAATTTGACATTGCTCGCTTTTGTAGTCTCAAACCATGTTTTCTACAGAATTCTCATATAATAGATTGTCAATAATGTCAATTAAAAAATAAGTTTGATTATCATCAGGATGTTTAGTATCTTTAAAAATATTAAAAGTAACTTGTTCATCTTGGACTCTAAGAATTAATTTTCCTTGTTGAACATCTATTAAAGCTCCTCCAGTAGCTAAAAAGGGTCTCCCTAAAATAAGGGGTACATCATAATCTTCTTCCATATCAAGAACAATAAAATCAACAGGAAAAATAAACTTGTTTACCTTTACCAAGACATCCTCCACTATACCTCTTGGATATTTAATGGATCTGTCGGCTAATTGAAGAGTAATAGTGGTAGGCTTTGGTTCTCCTAGACCCAGCTTCCTGAAAATAGAAAAAGGCATGAGATTTATGCTTGCTCCTAAATCACATAAAACTTTATCAAAACTACAATCACCAATAATGCAGGGGATAGTAAAACTTCCCTGGATCTTTTAGCTTCTATGGTAATTTATTTTGAAGTATTGCTGAGCATTCTTCATTCAAATTTATTCTCTCATGCTCCTTCAGCTTTTTCTTATTTGTTAAGATTTCTTTGAGAAACTTGGCATACCTGGGCATTTGAGTAATAGCATCTACAAAAGGAATATTAATATGTAAATTCTTTAAAATTTTGAAAAAGTTAGAAAATTCCTTATCTGGATGCTGTATTTGTCTCTCTAGGAATGGTAGTGGCGGCACGTAGGGCTTCACATTTGGATCAGCAAACCGTATACCTGGAGACCATCCATCTGCTGGTTGTTTTGGTGACTGACGAGTTTGAGTTGATGGTTCCTTATTTGTAGTTGGCTCTTCAGTCTCTTTCTTCTGATGTGGCTCCTCCAGCTTTGTACCACTTCTTAGGGTGATAGCATTGACTTGCTCCCTTGGATTTGTCTCCGTATTGCTTGGCAAGGATCCTTGAGGTCTCTCGGAGATTATCTTAGCCATTTGACCTATTTGCATCTCCAAGTTTCGAATTGCTGCTGTTTGGTCTTGCCTAAGTTTGGCTTCCAAATTTTTTATAGTTGCTTCTTGGTTTTGCATAAATTTGACCATCAGCTCTTCCATGTTGGACTTCTTTTCAGGTACTTGGAATCCCGGGGGTGGCTGTTGTGCTGCATTTTGATTGCTCCATGAGAAATTTGGGTGCTGCCTCCACCCTTGATTGTATGTGTTGGAGTAGGGATTGTTTTGTTGCGGCCTGAAAAAATTACCAATATAATTAGCTGTATCAGTTATTTTAGCAAAAGGATTACCTATCTGGCAATTGCTCGTATCGTGTCCTCCTCCACATAGGATCACAAGTAATGCTCTGAACATGCATAGCTGTTCCCTTTAAGTTGTTGACTTCGGCTCTAAGGGCTGCAATTTCAGCTAGTAAAGTTGGCACGCAATCTACTCCCTGCATAGCTGCTAGTCTTTTTGGCATCATGCGCTCTATCTGCCATTGATAGCTATTTGATGCCATCTCATCGATCAGATCGAAGGCTTCTTCCTCCATTTTTCGATTAATGGTTCCTCCTGCTGCTGCATCAATCATAGAATGATTAGTAGGAGATAAACCATTATAGAAAGTTTGTACCTGAAGCCATACGGATAGTTGATGATGTGGACATCTCCTCAGCAGTTCCTTGAAATGCTCCCAAGCCTCATATAGTGTCTCCATGTCCATCTGCATAAAAGAAGTGATATCGTTGCGCATCTTAGCAGTCTTAGAAGGTGGAAAGTACTTGGCTAAGAATTTTTGGGCTAGGACATCCCAAGTTGTGATAGAACCTGCAGGAAGAGAATGAAGCCAATTTTTAGCTTTATCCCATAAAGAGAAAGGAAATAACCTTAATCTAATAGCATCATCCGACACCCCATTAATTTTAAAAGTATCACAAAGTTCAAGAAAATTAGAAATATGGGCATTCGGATCATCATGCACGTGTCCACTGAATTGGACAGTTGATTGAATCATCTGGATCATCGTCGGACTTTATTTCGAAGTTGTTTGCTCGTACAGGCGGTCTCCTGATGCTCGAAGCTGCATCGGCTACAGATGGTGTGATGTAATCATTTAATGGACGATGTACTGGTCGAATAGCTTCATGCTGTCCTTCAGTCGCCATATCCAATCCTAGATTGATGTCGTTCAGGATCTTCAGCTGCCATGTTTCTCTCTTGTTGTAGTCTTCTAATAGTTCTTTCAATTTTTTGGATCTAGAGGTAGTAAGTTACTATGTCCAGTACGTGTCATGCACTAAATTTTTTTTTTTAATAATAAAAATTAAAAATAAATTTCTAAAGTAAAGCTAGGATCAAAATTTCAATATTATTTTAGACACAATCCCCGGCAACGGCGCCAAAAACTTGATGCGTGCTAATTTATAGCTATGGCAAGTGCACCAGTCGATCAAGTAATAAAGTGAATGAGTAGAGTATCGTCCCTAGAGGATTGGAAAATAAGTACTGAAAAGCTCTTTCCTATGCTTTATTTAGAAGATCGATTTATGAGAATAAGAAATTAAAAAAAAAATAATAAAAAAAAAATAATTAAAAGTTTTTAATTAAATAGAGAGAGTGTAAATTATTAGGGTTTTAAATTCAAGAGCAATGGATTACTAAGGCAATCGGTTCACCAACTCAGTCAATACAATATTCAGATTTTTAGATTAATTTTATTTCATGTGACGGTGGAGTCTCCTAATTTATTCACTACCCTTTGGTCCAGGCATAGCAAAATCTATTAATATTTATTAATTACCCTTTGGTCCAGGTGTAATTTAAATAAATATTAATGCATTAGGTTTTGTGAAACCCTCTAATTAAAATACGCTGCGTCCAAAGCGCACTAAAATTCTCGCATGCATATGAATTCTAATTTGATTCATAATACAAGGTATATAATCAAGAAGCATTAACATAGATGTACTTGGTCCGTAACATCTATGTTCATCAGATCAATTAGAAGATGGCCAGTAATCTAAAAGCATTAAGATCAGATTTATATACTCCTCATGAATAAAATTTAAAAATAAATCATACTGAATATTGCATCAAAAGAGTGGCTACACCTTAGCCTTAGTAAAATAAAATTTAGTTCATGATAACAAATTCAAAAATAGTAAATAAAATAAAAAGCATAGAGAAATTTAGACTGTTTGATTGCTGAAATTGATTGTCTGCTGCTCTTGATGTGGAGAACTTGGCGAAGAAGAAGAGGCTCCTTGATCGATGTCTTGATCGTCGAAGAAAAATAAAAAAAAACTCTTTTGATTTTCTCACAAATCACTTTTTTTTTATCTCTCTCCTCTCTCTTTCTCTCTCTCTTTCTCCCTCTCTCTCTTTCTCCCCGTCTCTCTCTTTGTCTCTCTCTATTTTTCTCTTTTTTTCCAATTCTTTTTTTCTATTTCGACAACATCAACAGGTTTTTTTATAGATAAAGAGTTTTATTTCCCCCAAAATTCCATCAAAAATTAGGTTTAGGACTCCTAAATCAACTCAAATTAAGATCTGGGATAATTCTGCCCGTTCCGATGTTGATCAAACGGTCCAAAAACCACTCAAAAATCCCTTAAAATAACCCAGATCAAGTCGGATTTAATATCAGCCGTTGGATCATCCATTGGATCGAATCTGGACCATCCGATCGCATTGAAATAAGCCTTCAGACCTTTAGTTTTATGTCGGGATGAATCTCGACCGTTGGATCTCGATCGGGAGCTGTGCAGATGCCGTCCATCAGCGCCTTCTTTTCGTCCGTCCGATCAAGCTTCAGTGAAAACCGCCCGTTGGATCAGCCCAGAATTCCCAAATTGCCCTCCGTGGACCATGCGCGAGCCCGGTGTTGCATGGACCGCCGCGTTCTTCAGCCAATCAGCACGTGCCTCTTGCTGTGAAATTCCCGAATTACCCTTCAGATGGTCCACCGTGCGCCGCAAAAAATGCTGACGTCAGCATTGCGTCGGCGGTTTTTTTTTTTTTTTTTGAAATTCGATTCTGAGCTCGTTTGAAGTCCATTTTGCCTGAAATTTTTTTCATCTAAAGCAGAAAAATGAGGTCTTCACATTGGTGGCCTTCTTTCCTACATAAGATTAATAAAAATATTAATTTCTAATAAAATAGATTAATTTATTTTATAATTTAATGCTTTTATTAGTATATTTTTATCACTTATCAATGCCATTCATTATTGCTGGTCGACCAACCTTACAGACTAGTCGATCACTCATCCTTTGACTATTTGGGCCGATCGACCAGCTGAGATTATCTAGGCTCAATCGAAGTTCTCGATTTACAGTCGATCGACTTGGATTCAGACCAGTCAACCACTTGTCCCTTGTTTGGCTTGGGCGGTTGACTGGTTGATGTTGATTGAGGTTGATCGAACACCTCAAGATAATGCCGATCGACCTGGATTCTGATCGATCGACTGCCTTTCACTTGATTGCCTAGGTCGATCAACCAGCTAATGTTGATCAGGATCGACCGGCAGCCTTGGATTTCTGCAGGTTGACCGCTAAGTCCCACTTTCTCTATGGCCGATCGACTAGTTGGTATTGATCGGGAGGGATCGGTGTTATCAAAATTTTGTCAATCGACCAGTCTGAAGGCCAGGTCAATTGAAAAGGGCAAGTCGATCGGTTTGTTACGACATGATCTAAATAATTGAACTATGTTGGATCAAATGAATGGTCTTGATATGAAATTGATTAGCCTTCTAGGATTATCGACCGTAGACCTAGCATGGCACACTCTAAGGATTTGGACTATATCTGATCGACATGACATAATTTTGACCAGAATTGACTAGCCTTCTAGGGTTTTTGTCCATCGACCGGTTTGGCATAGCACGCTCTAAAGATCTAGACTATGTCAGATCGATTGGATAACTTATAACTTTTAATTTAATAACTCTAAACACTAAACCATAACTCCAACATCTAAATCCATAAATCATTAGAAATGAAACATGTATGAAAAAGGATCGAAGTCATAAATCCAAATACAAACCATATATAAGTCTTGATTATAAATACAAATGATACAGAAGTCATGATTCCAAATAAAAATGATACATAAATCATAACTTGAAATACAAACGATAAAGCATCTGCTAGAGGTTGTCGAGGGTTAAGCATCCACTAGAGGGTCCTATGGTGGTGGAGGAAACTGACGATAAAAGTACTAAGCGAACTGCTGAAACTATGTGAATCCCTTATCCATACGTCTCATCAAAGATACTTCGAGTGTATCTATTTAAGTTGATAATGCTTGTAGCTCAGATGCCTGCTGATCAAACTATGCAAACTAGCTAGACTGGTTAGGTTGGTCAAGCTGGTCTTTGTCAGCATCATCATCTTCATATGAAGCTTGTCCTTCATTAT
Source organism: Cocos nucifera (assembly GCA_006176705.1). Classification (NCBI taxonomy): domain Eukaryota; kingdom Viridiplantae; phylum Streptophyta; class Magnoliopsida; order Arecales; family Arecaceae; genus Cocos; species Cocos nucifera. Next base: position 439,592 of record QRFJ01000315.1, read on the forward strand.
GCTTCCATATCCCATTAGAATAGATATATCCCATATGCCTCAAAGATGACTGATTGTACATATCAGTAGATTTAAGCTTAACAATTTCATCATCATCACTAATAAGGGCATCAAATGCCTCAATGATACAAGTCATGATGGCTCCATAGGGTAAACAAGATTTGGTACTTTGAAAGCATTCATTCATATAATATATCATCATATATGGGAGATTAACCCTACGATCTATAAACATCATTTGAAGTAGATAAACATCTAGAAAAGATACATTATCTCTATGACCCCCTCTAGGTAGGAAGTTAAATGTAAAAATATGATGAATGAGTCGATTCAATAAAGGCAATACACATGCACTAGGTTTAGCGATACCAACTAAGCTATGATGTTCATAAATATTTCTAACAGATGGAAGATATTTTAAAAATTGATGATTCTAACAAGTGATATTAAAATATTTATCACCATCTGATAGGATATCTAATATTTGACCAAGCATGCTCCATTCTAATTCAATAATCTTTTCTTTCACATAAGAAAAAATAGAACACATTGATTGATCAAGCCTAAAATTACTATAAAAATACTTCATAAGAGTAGGATAGATTGGCTTATTAAGAGTAATCATTAGTAACCAACCCATTCTTTCGAATAAAAATTTAATTTAAAAATCATTAAATTGATCTAGATCCACTATCTTTCCCTCTATAACTTTTCTATGAGAAAAGTTATCTTTAAACATTTCTCCACATTCGCTATTTAAAACTAAATCTTCCTTATACCCATAAATCGGTTGTTTTTTCTTCTCTACCCAAGCTTTTTTTGCTTTTGTACCACCTCTGTTTGAAGCCATAGGAGAGGGGAGAAGAAGGATAGGGGGCCAGCCACTTTGGGGAGGAGGGGGAAGGGGGAGAGGGATTGGTTACAAAGGGGGAGGAAAGGGGAGGGATCGATTTTATGTGGTGGGGTGTCTAGACAGAACATGCATGTTGAGGAAAGGGGAGGGATCGATTTTATGTGGTGGGGTGTCTAGACAGAACATACATATTCAACATGCATGTTCAAAATTCAACTTAACTAGTTGAATACCCGCACGTTGCAAAGGGCCGAAAAATATTTTTTTAGATATTCTTTCTAAGTGGCACTGCAAATGCCTTAGCTTTCTAGAAGAAGAATCATATGAAAATTTTCTTACCAGACATTATTCTTTCATGAATTCATGATTCAAAATATATATATATATATTTAAAAAGATTATTTTTTATTATAAATTGATATAGAAAAATATAGAATAAAGAGTACGATATGTAGTCAGTATAGAGTGGACTAAAATATAATAGAGAATTTAACATCATAGAAAATGATTTTATCAGTTTTCATCAATAATTTGAAGCTTTTGTTTCTTCTTGGGGGTTGTTATGTCACCGTCTTCATTGGCAATTTTTGATTCTATCATATCTGTTTCTGATTCATGCTTTCCTGACATAGCCTTTGATAGTATTCTTTTCCTTTTATAAGATTGAGAATGATTTGAAGATGATGATAACTGCACTTGTCTGATATCGTCATCGCTTGAGTTATGTACCATGTCCTGTAACAAAGAAAATGGTGAAGTACATTTGTGAATTGCATCATGTTTGAGGGGAAGTAGTCCATTATGTAACTACCTCTATCAAGTTGGTAATTTTGTAGTCATTTTCTAATTTTTCGTCTGCTTCATAAGTCTTCATCATGGTGTAATTTTTGAAGCCTTCTTTCAAATTGTAGTCATTCAACTTAATTTTGAAAACCAATGATTTATGTAGGAGGTCTTGAACTTGATCAGGAATACTGCCTGAACTAATATTTGTATCTTTTGCCAACTCTAAAGCAATGATTCCTAATAAGCTTTCAACTTGTTTGTTGAAAAGAATCATTATTGCTGTGTCAGAATGATCCTTCACCCTTACATCAATCTTGAACCTTGTTTAATTCTATCATGTATTAGTATCATAATTTTGCGCTTTATTAATTATGATGTTTTTACTGCTTTGTAAGAATGTATTACCTTGAAATTGGGTAGTCAACAGAGATGTTGCATATCCTGCATTCGTATTTATTGTTTGACATTGTTATTTTTCTTGTATAATTTGTGTAGGACACGTAGGACCATCCAAACCTCTCTTCAATACTAACAATAGTTGCGCATACTGTGAAGACAATATTCTACACAGAAGAGAGAAAAGGGTATTAGTTTTAAGATAAAATATTTATGTGATATTTGTATATAATGTTCGATTTCTATTTGTCCCTGCATTTTCTTTAGCTATTGTAGTGTTATTCTGTTGTAGAACATTGATTCATGTAGGGGTTTATGTGCATCACTTTGCAAGTACAATTATTGTATTGAGCTTGTTGCCTTCATGAACCTAAAATTTTTTTTTTTATGTTAAATAAATTTATCATTGTTTAATTAAAGTTTTGTTAGTATATATACCACTGTTTGAGTTTTGCTACTTCTAGAATTTTAATATTTTTATAAATTCTTGTAGCATTGGTAGAGGAGAGGTTGTACTTATCTATATGACAAAGATGAGAGTAATTAGCTATGAAATTAAAAAGACTCAATTACATAGGCAAATATTTTATTATCTTGGAACATCTTCACAATTGTTGATATCATGATAATGATGCAGGGGGTGATTTCATCTTTGTTCTTTTCAAAATTGATCTCATTTGTTGCTTTTCTCCAAAGTGTGACATTAATCTTTTCGTTGCTGAAAGATTTGTTTGTAGTAACGTGTATAAATACTGTATGTGTAATATAGGCAAGAAAGCTCCTTTTTTTTGTAGTTATAAAGTTACATGCCTTTCGAGTAGTAGCTCAATATCTTTTTTAGAAATTATTTTTTCTCTTGCTTGTATGTTTTCCACTTCACTTATTCCACTGAGCCTTCCAATGATATATGTAACAATGGTAAAAGCAATTATATTATATCAAGTATTGAGAATAAAATACATTGAGCTATATGTGGTGTATTTTTATTTTTTACCTATCAGATATATATCTTTGTTGCACCTTTCATATATAAGAAGCATATCTGCAAAGTGAAAGTAGAATAGTAAAATCTCAGTGGTTGGAGTATGTACTTCTTTAAAAATTATTATGAAGTAGAAAATTATTCATAAATTATTTGGAACAGCTCTATATTCTGAGTAGGCTTGAATAACTTTAAAATTTGTTATGAAGTAGCAGTGGCCTTCTTGGATTTTTTGTCTAAATTTCTCAACTTGGACATTGTGCACAATGGCTTGTATCATTGTCATCTATAACATTAGAATAGGTAAATTTTTATCTTTCAAAGTTAAAAGCATGTCTTATGTAAATATATTTTGTGCCTACCTTTTTATCCAACGGGATCAATTTCAATTCGATGTTCTCATTTATCTTTGTATTAATTGCTTGCCACAGGCGTATAACTCTAGCTTTGATAGTCTATGTATCTTATTCAATAGAAAGTTTGCTCAGAAGTGAGTACTTCTTGATATCCATTGACCTGCAAAAATTTAAGCATAAGGAAAGACTGTATTTTGAAAAGAGGTCAAGGATGAAAGTAGGTAGAAAAAGAGAAAATATATTATGCTATTTAATTTAGTGATAAGTGATGTTCATACCAATCAATTATCATATTTTATATTAGTAAAGATTTTTTAATAGATAATATTTTTTGCATAGCTTGGATCTTTTGCTTCTTCATCTGTTACCAATATATGTAGTCCATTCTTGCTTGTAACTCTTGATAGAGTGACATATAATTATCCATGACAAAAAACTTGCTTGGATAAATATAAACCAACACGATTTAATATGTGGCCTTGGCTTTTGTTTATAGTCATTACAAAGTAAACAGATAAGAAAAACTATCTCCTTTGGAGATTGAATGGCCACTTTGATTCGTTAAGCGATAAAATTAGCCGAGGAATGAAAACTTTTTGGCCAATATTCTCTCCTGTGATGAATTTAGCTTGCACAAACTATTTTCTGAGTTGAGTTACAACAAGCCTTGTACCATTGTATAAGCCAGCACTTTGATTGACGTTGCGAAGCGGCATGATACGAACACCATTTTTTAGTCAAAAAGCATGATTTAGTATGCCAGTAGATTTCAATAAATTAAGAAACTCCATTGGATAAAGGGCATCATCATTACCAGAGTTTGTTAAGTTTTGGTAAATTGAATCTAAGTTGAAGTATGTTCTTTCTTCTATTGTAATTTGATCTAGTAAATGGTCATTTATTTTATGGACTGTTTCATTTTTTGGTGTCAGAATGGCTCTTTCTTGCAAAAAATGCTTATCTATCATTTTAGTAGCCACATCTTGATAAATGACTTCAACTATTTTTTTTATTACATTGCAATTACGATTTATCATAAGCTCATGTGGAATCTTAATCCATTGCTCATCAGTGTCAGATGCTTCTTTACCATCTCCAATATTGAGGATCCATTGTGCAAACTCAGTAGTTGAACTTGTGTAGGCACTATTTTCCAAATGTATATTTTTGTGCAGTCGATAGATCTTAAAATATTGCCACAAGTATGATGATTTAATAGAGGCATCTACTATATCTTCTCTCCTGCCTTTAGGGACAACTGATAATATTTGGCAAAAGTCTCCTCTAAGTATCATTGTCATTCCACCAAATGGTTTGTTAAGACTATTTGAAAAAGTAGACCATAATATATCTCTGAGTGTATGGTTTGTGCCTCAAAGCAATATTTGTATGCTATTGGTGCTTCATCCTATATAATGAGATTTGTTTTGCTCAATAATTCTATCAATTGTGTTTCTTGCTTTATCTCACATGTTGTATCTTCTGTTAAGTTCAACGGGATGTAAAATCTTAAATGGATAGTTCTATCTCTAGAAAGCAGTAAGGATGCAATTCCAAAAGATGCTACAGCAAAAGCAATATGGCCCTCTGACCTTTGTTTTGCCAAAATTATTTTTCACAGATAAATCTTTCTTGTTCCTCCATGGTTATAAATGAAGAAAAGCTTGCCTTCTTTTTTCACTACTGATCTGATAACTACTTAAAATATTTTAAGCTAGTCTGTGTTTAAGCCACTGTAAAGCTTTGTGAATTCTATTTAAAGCTCTTTTCTGTTGTAGTTTGTCTCCTTAATAAGAAGTCTATTATTTAATTCTTATAATAATGATGCATTTGATAATGGAATGCCCCCATAATCTCTTAACGATTTACTTGACCTTTGTAGTATTCGTTCAATCTTAAACAATGCATAGCTCTGTATCTATACTTCAGTTAGATGAAGTTGTGGCTGATCTAACATTTTTCTTTGTATGTATAACACATCTTCTGATAATATTTTTCAATTAATAGTCCAAAGTTCTTTGCAGTTGGTAACTTCACAGTAAAGTAGTAGCATTACAAAAAATTCTCACAGTTGATAACTTGATCCCCAAAGAGATGCCTCTTGTAAACAATCGTGTCATTCTTTATTATCATCAAGCAATCCAAGAGCATAGCAAACTGTTTTGAATGTTGGGTAGAGGACTCCATTTATTATTCGAATGTTTTCAAAGGATGTGGAACCCCTAACAATATTCGGTAACATTCTTAAATAACAGCGTTCACCACTTACACGATGGGCGTAGAATATTCTGCCTACACTTCTATTAGACTTTCTTTTCTTCCACTTTAGAATATCTTTGTGCCATACCCATTTTGTGGGGAACTCAACATAAGTTAGTTCTCTAGCTTCTTCATGTTGCTCGTTTGCCTTCATCCACTCCATGAATATTGTTCTATCAACTCTTGATTTTCTCAGTATATTTTCTAAATTTGCAGTGTCAGCAAATACTATTGTTTGTTCATCTAAAAGATGAAAATTTAGTCTCTCAACTAAAGGGTCTCTATAGTTGATGGCAAATTCAAAAATTCTCCAACAGGCCTTTAATTATGAAATGTTGTTAGATATGTATGCTCTAGAAGTCAGAATTGGCTGACACTTGTAATACACTTCTAGGAACAAAATTATAATTTTGACTATAAATAATAAAATGGATTATTTTCTATCATAAATGTATATTTAGTGTCTGTGATACATCCCTTGGATTAATGGTAATGATAATTCATATTTTTAAGAGTTAAAAATTTAAGACATGAATTTTCATTATTAACTCATAAAATACTTCCGACCATAGGATCATCATGAGGATGGTGATTGATCTGAAAGGTTGGTGTACAATCGCTTCTTTATAGTAGATGAGTCTTGAGTCTATGGTGTAGAGACACCGAAGCGAGAGTATAAGTGCTCGTTAGAGAATGAGGGCACTGAGCATGACCACCTCGAGCAATCATAAGAAAGTCTACCTTCTCATCGATGACTGACTCGAAGCTGCAGTGGTGTGTCTAGTTCTTTGATCTGAGGTGCATCGACAGTTCATCTTGAGGATGTTATAGTTTGACTACACCATGACTCGATCTTCTAGCCATTCAAGATCCTAAGGTGTATGTTGGCTATAGCATGTTCATTGTAGGAATTGGATTGCATCAAAAAAGAATCTATCTACCTCGATGGATGAGGAGCAGTCCTATGAGGATCATGAGAATAAAGTCCATAAGCCTATGGCCATGGCTGAGTGAAATAATAGAAAGAATTTCTATTAAGATTTTCACATCAGACTTGAGTCGAATGGTTAAATCATATGACAGAAATTAGGGTTTGATGAGTTCACCTTAACCCTAATCTGATCAGAGCTCAAGATAGAAGAACTTAATCACACAAGTAGCTACACCAAGAGGTTCTTTTTCAATTTTGATGGATTGCCATCATATACTGCTAGGTATCACTGATGGATTTTGGGAGTAATTAGAATGATTTAGATGATTGATCATTCTAGTTGTCTGAATCAGAAGAGTTCTGATCCATTAAAAGAAGTTTTGATGATGTCAATGATAGAGATCACGATATATCCCATTACCATATAGAATTGAACCTAGCTGGATCACATAAATAAGAATTTAGATCTGAATATCATCAATTGGACTAATCCAATTCAATTGATTTGAATAAGATTCAATTAGATTCAAAAAAATCGTGCTAGCATGCGATTGAGCCTAACGTTCTCCTTCTACTACCATTAAAAGTTATCTCGACTGAGCCAAATATGTTTATGCTCACTCAGATACCTTTACTTGATCTGACTAAAATTTGATCAGATCAGAAAAGAATTATCTTAATTTATGAGATATATTTAAGACAATACCTATCATTTTCCATCACCTGCTAACTCTTATCTTTGACTTTGGTCAAATGTTGACCTTTGACATTTAGACATCTGCCCATGTGTCATGCACCTATAGGAGAGCAGATAGGGGCTGGTTCCCTTGCTAGAAATTAGAAAGGAGGGGGTGCACGCCTCTAGGCATGTGCCCATGGATAGGGATGCCTGGAGTCCCATACAGATGGGACTCCAGGTTGCTTCTAGGATTCTACTTAGGTGGCGCCAACCTATAGACTTTGACCAGTCTTAGGCATCATCAAAGGATGAATTGAAGGAGCTCTTATCTGATTGGATCAAGTGATGTCATCCCATCAATCAGATTTAGATCTGATTGCATGAAGCAACGTGATTGACCGGGATGATATGGCACTACATGGCGCAGCAGGATCTATATAAACCCTATCTACGCCCAATTTTGATAGAGTTCTTTCTTAACCCATGCCCTAAGGCTACCCCTCTCCCTCCTCCATGCCAACTTTTGGTGCTCTCTCTCCTCTCCACACCTAAGGAATTTTGGGCTTCAGTTTGGTATGATCTAAGCAAGAGAAAGCTGACGAGAAAGGAAGAAGGCAGCACTGCTGCAGAGACGACTGCAGATCTTTGAAAGAAGTTTTGAAGATTCTTCAAAATAGATCTAGATTTGATATTTGAAGAGATGATAAAAAAGAAGAAGATCTCTAGATCCAGCCTGAGTAGATATCAATAGAGGTCAGGTGCTTGCATGGCTAGATCCAGAACTTCAGGCAATCAGCAGGATCATCAAAGGATAATTTGATTATCCAGCATCAAAGTATAAATTAAATCAAATTTAATTTATTTTTATTTTTATTTATTAGATCTATAAAATTAAATCTAAAATATCTTATATCTGATCTGAATATATGAAATATCTCTCTTGATTCGATCAAATCTAAACGAACATGATCTGAAAAATAAGAATTTCTCCTTCAACTGGTATTAAAGCCAGGTTCTCTAAATTGTTTAGATCTAATTTTAATTTATTTTTGATCTAATAATTAAGAATTTTAGATGTCATATGAGATGTGATCTAAAATTAAAAAAATTAAAATTAAATAATTTAGATCTAAGTTTTACAAGATGCATGACTAGTTGTAAAATAGAATAGTTCCATACATAGTCTTGCATATTCATAATTTAATTTGATTAAGTTATGATTTTAGATCTATTTATTTACTATTTTCTAATGTTATAAATATTATAATAAGATCTAAAAAATAGTAAATAAAATTATTTAAGTTTTGGATCATATGAGATATGATGAGTGCATGTTTAGACTAGTTATAGAATAGTTCTACATAATTATCTAGAGTAGAATTTATTTTGATGTGATCAATTTAAACTTAATTTTTTAGATAATTATGGGATAATTTAGATCTAAAAATATGCATGATATCATACATGAGATGTATGCAAAATATGTTTATAGTTAGATCAACTTTTGTATATGAGATATATAATGTAGATTTAACTAGTTTTGTAGTTTTGTATATTTCTGATTAAGGCATTCCCCTTGGCCGTCCGATCATAAGAACAAACTAGGATTTAAATGTCCTCTCCTTCCATTTGATGGGGTGTTCTTATGATGTGTAGGGATGCTGTACATTCGTTCTTAATTAGAAATCAAGAACTTACTTTTTGCATAATCCTAGATCCTGAAACTCTAGGATTTAATATACATGTTTTAATTATGAACCCTAAATTAATTAAGAATTAAGATTATGAAATATTAATTAGGTCTAAAATTGAGAATTTTAGATTTAAGATATATTCATAATATTGGGTTCGGGCTTGGATAGCTCGATTAGGTCTAAGCAATTGATCAAACCGAATCAAGAGTTAGTTAGATAGGATCAACAGTGCTTAAATTGATCAGCCTAATAGGATTAAGTCTGGGTCAAGATCGAATCACATGAGTGATCAATTAAGCTAAGATCTAATTAGACTCAGTGGTTAGAGTCTGGATTGTAGGCTAATCTGATTGATTCTAGCTCAATAATTTAGTATCTAAGGTAAGTTTGGCAGATACGATCAATTGGTTTTTAATTGGGAACTACTCGACTCGAATACGTTCTTATCGAGTTGATGGCATATCCCTTCTATCGGTCTCACTTATCTGGCCATATTTGTTGGCTCAGTTCTAATCTAAGGTGGTCAATAATCTAAGCTAACCCATGCCACTAGGTTAGTCATAATGGTTATGACTATGTCAAGTCTAGTTTAATGAGACCTAAATCAAATCTTCCTAAGAATAGATTAAGTCTAAAGATCTTCCACTATTGTAGATGTGCGAGCCCTTCCCAGGGTTGATTATTCTCGACTGGTTATAGTGGTTCAGTTGCACCGAAAAGATGCAACCATGTCCATTAGACATTGGATGCTATGAGCTGGAGGATGGATTGGGCTCAATATTCTGGATACGGTGAGAGACTCAATTAGAAATTCAACCTATGCAAATGGTGGGTCTGACTTAACTAAGGAGTGGATCAATATTCTGGACACGGTGAGATCCATGAATTAGAGATCAAATTTGGATGCACCATGATTAGAGAATCATTGAACAAGTGTTATTCACTCATTAGCTAATCCATCACCAATAATTTTAGGTGAGGTGATAAGTCTGTTGATGGAACCGCACCACCCACTAGAAATCATTAATCATGAAGATTTTTGCATCTCTATAGAGAGAGTGTAGGGATCCAAAAAAATAGTGAAAGCTAATTTATTTAAAAATAAAATTTTTAAATAAATTGATCAAATTTTAATTACAATATCTAACTAGAAACTTTGACTCTCTATAGAAAAATATCTACGTCCAACCCACTAGCACGTATCCTGGACACCTATAGACTGACCAAATTCAATTATAAGGATTGGCTCTAAAACTTTAAAATTATTTTAAATTTTAAGAAATTAACTCATGTGTTGGACCAGGATCCTCCCATCTTACCAGCTCGTCCATCCGCTGAATAGAGAGCATCTCTTGAAAAATGGATGAACGAAGATAATAAGGCCAGATATTACATGTTGGACTCGATGTCTGATGAGCTTCAGCACCAACATGAAGGTATCAGGACTGTCCACCAAATGTTGGCTCACCTATAAGAGATGTTTGGTGAACAGAGTTGCGCAGCCAAGTATCAAGTCACTAAATGATTTTTCAAGGCTAAAATGCATGATGGGCAGTCAGTCCAAGATCATTATCTGATGATGATCAAGAACTTGGAAGAGCTTGAGAAGCTCAGAGTGAAATTGGATCTGAATCTGCAGAATGATATAATTCTGCAATCCTTGATTGATGCATATGGGCAGTTCATCATAAACTACCATATGCATAAACTTCAAAATTTCTTGGCCGAACTTATGAGTATGTTGGTTACTGCTAAGCTTTTCATGAAAGATTCTAAAGGCTCAGTGCTTGCTATAAAATGGACTTCTTTCAAGAGAAAATCTTTTGGAAAGAAGAAGAAGTCTGTGAAAAAGCAAAAGGTGGAAGAAGAAAAGAAGAAAAAGGCAGAGCCGAAGAAGAAGACTGCTGACAAAGAAAAGTGTTTCCATTGCAATAATGACGACCATTGAAAGTGGAACTGTCCTACTTACCTGGCCATCCTAAAGAATAAGGAGGTAGGTCCTTCTGGAGGTATGCTCGTTATTAAATCTAATCTTACGGTTTCTTCTACATCTAGTTGGATGCTTGACTCTAGTTTTAGTGCTCATTTATGCACTTTCATGCAGAGTCTTGAGGATAGCATGAGGCTGAGGGATGACGAGATGATCCTACGCATCGAAAATGGAGCAAGAGTTGTTGCCATGGCGATGGAAACATACCTTCTTCAACTACCATCTGGTTTAAACTTAGTTTTAAAAGACTGTTATTATATTCCTGCAGTAAGTAGGAATTTGATTTCTGTTTCATGCCTAGCACTAGAAGCTATGTAATTAGTTTTCTTAGGGACCATTGTAACATTCTTTACGAAAGAAATAAAATTGCAAGTGGTTTTCTTATTAACGATCTTTATTAGTTATATATTGATGTATCTATTTTTAATATCGAGCAAAATGTAAATGCCATGAAACGACCTAGGGATAATCCAAATGATAAGTATCTATGGCACCTAAGACTAGGTCATATAGCAGAAGATAGGTTTAACAAATTGAACAAAATAGAATTATTGAGTCCGTTGACTTTCGAGTCATATCCAATTTATGAATCTTATCTTCATGGCAAAATGACTAAGCTCCCTTTTGTAGGACATGAAGAAAGGGCCACGGATCTTCTTGCCCTAGTACATACTGATGTGTGTGGCCCATTTGATGTATCGACTAGAGATAATTTTATCTACTTTATTACCTTTATCGATGATCTATCTAGGTATGGATATGTGTATCTTATGAGACACAAGTCTAAAGCTTTTAAAAAATTTAAGGAATTCAGACATAAAGTAGAAAAATAAACTGAAAAATTCATTAAGATTATTTTATCATATCGAGGAGGTAAATACCTTAGTCAAAAATTCCTAAACTATCTCAAGAAAAATGGCATAGTCTCTAAATGGACTCCACCTGAAATACCTCAACTCAACAGAGTTTCAAAATGGAGGAATCGGATCCTATTAGATATGATCCGATCCATGATGAGCTTCACGGACCTTCCTGATTATCTTTGAGGATACTCTTTGTTAACTGTAATATATTTATTGAATAGGGTTCCTTCTAAAATCGTTCCTACCATACCGTATGAGATATGGCATGGTAAGAAACTAAGTCTGAATCATCTCAAAATTTGGGATTGTCCGGCTCATATCAAAAGACAATAAGAGGATAAGTTAGACTTCAGGTCCTTTAAAGCTCGATTTATAGGATATCCTAAAGAATCATTAGGATATTATTTATACATTTCAGAAGATCACAATGTGATTATGAGTCAACATGCCATCTTTCTTGAAAGATAGTTTATTCAAGATGACGGCATTGAAAAGCAGATCAAGCTCGATGAGAAAGTCTCACAAAGACAACGAGCTAAGGACCAATTAGAACTAAATCAGGTTGAGCCAATACAATCACTACCTCCTCCTCGTAGATCGAAAAGGATTTTTCATCCCCTTGAGAGGTACTTAGGTACAATTTTAGAGGAAGTAGAGAAAATGTTCCTCATAGGTAATGGGGTTCATGGTGATGATCCCAAAACCTATAATGAGGTGATATCGGATATCGACTCTGAGAAATGGCTAGAGGCAATGAAGTCAGAAATTGACTCCATGCACTAACCAAGTCTGGACTTTAGTAGATCCACCAGAAGGTATAGTACCTATTGGGTATAAATAGGTTTTTGGTATATTCACCATGAACCCATTACCTATGAGGAACACATTTTCTCTACTTCCTCTAAAATTGTACCTAAGTACCTCTCAAGGGATGAAAAATCCTTTTCGATCTACGAGGAGGAAGGTATGATTGTATTGGCTCAACCTGATTTAGTTCTAATTGGTCCTTAGCTTGTCTTTGTGAGACTTTTCTCATCGAGCCTTGATCTGCTTTTCAATGCGTCATCTTGAATAAACTATCTTTCAAGAAGATGCATATGTTGACTCATAATCACATTGTGATCTTCTGAAATGTATAAATAATATCCTAATGATTCTTTAGGATATCCTATAAATCGAGCTTTAAAGGACCTGAAGTTCAACTTATCCTCTTATTGTCTTTTGATATGAGCCGGACAATCCAAATTTTGAGATGATTCAGACTTAGTTTCTTACCATGCCATACTATACGGTTGAGTAGGAACGATTTTAGAAGGAACCCTATTCAATAAATATATTACAGTTAACAAAGAGTATCCTCAAAGATAATCAGGAAGGTCCGTGAAGCTCATCATGGATCGGATCATATCTAATAGGATCCGATTCCTCCATTTTGAAATTCTGTTGAGTTGAGGTATTTCAGGTGGAGTCCATTTAGAGACATATGCAATTTTTCTTGAGATAGTTTAGGAATTTTTGACTAAGGTTTTTACCTCCTCGATATGATAAAATAATCTTAATGAATTTTTCAGTTTATTTTTCTACTTTATGTCTGAATTCCTTAAATTTTTAAAAGCTTTAGACTTGTGTCTCATAAGATACACATATCCATACCTAGATAGATCATCGATAAAGGTAATAAAGTAGATAAATTATCTCTAGTCGATACATCAAATGGCCACACACATCAGTACTAGAGGCAAGAAGATCCGTGGCCTTTCTTCATTGTCCTAAAAAAGGGAGCTTAGTCATTTTGCCATGAAGATAGATTCATAAATTGGATATGACTCGAAAGTCAACGGACTCAATAATTCTTATTTTGTTCAATTTGTTAAACCTATCTTCTGCTATATAACCTAGTCTTAGGTGCCATAGATACTTATCATTTGGATTATCCCTAGGTCGTTTCATGGCATTTACATTTTGCTCGATATTAAAAATAGATACATCAATATATAACTAATAAAGATCGTTAATAAAAAACCACTTGCAATTTTATTTCTTTCGTAAAGAATGTTACAATGTCCTAAGAAAACTAATTACATAGTTCTAGTGCTAGGCATGAAACAGAAATAAAATTCCTACTTACTGCAGGAATATAATAACATCTTTTAAAACTAAGTTTAAACCAGATGGTAGTTGAAGAAGGTATGTTTCCATCGCATGGCAAAACTCTGTGCTCCATTTCGTGCGTAGGATCATTCGTCATCCCTCAGCTCAGCTATCCTCAAACTTGCATGAAAGTGCAATAAGAGCACTAAAAACTAGAGTCAAGCCATCCATAGATGTAAAGAAACCGTAAGATTAGATTTAATAACGACAATCACTCCAGAAGGACCTACCTCCTTATTCTTTAGGATGGCCAGGTAAGTAAGGACAGTTCCACTTTCAATGGCGTCATTATTGCAATGGAAACACTTTTCTTTGTCAGCAGTCTTCTTCTTCGGCTCCTGCTTTTTCTTCTTTTCTTCTTCCACCTTTTGCTTTTTACAGACTTCTTCTTCTTCCAAAAATGATTTTCTCTTGAAAAGTCCATTTTATAGCAAGCACTGAGCCTTTAGAATCTTTCATGAAAAGCTTAGCAGTAACCAACATACTCAAAGTTCGGCCAAGAATTTTGAAGTTTATGCATATGGTAGTTTATGATGAACTGCCATATGCATCAATCAAGATTGCAGAATTATATCATTCTGCAGATTCAGATCCAATTTCACTCTGACTTCTCAAGCTCTTCCAGTTCTTGATCATCATCAGATAATGATCTTGGACTGACTGCCCATCATGCATTTTAGCTTGAAAAATCATTTAGTGACTTGATACTTTGGCTGCGCAACTCTGTTCACCAAACATCTCTTATAGGTAGCCAACATTTGGTGGACAGTCCTGATACTTCATGTTGGTGCTGAAGCTCATCAACATCGAGTCCAACATGTAATATCTGCCTTATTATCTTCGTTCATCCATTTTTCAAGAGATGCTCTCTATTCAGCGATGGACGAGCTGGTAAATGGGAGGATCCTGGTCCAACACATAGTTAATTTCTTAAAATTTAAAATAATTTTAAAGTTTTAGAGCCAATCCTTATAATTGAATTTGGTCAGTCTATAGGTTCAGGATACGTGCTAGTGGTTGGACGTAGAATTATTTTCTATAGAGAGTCAAAGTTTTCTAGTTAGATATTGTATTAAAATTTGA
>QRFJ01000315.1:454639-499139 GCA_006176705.1 Cocos nucifera
ATGCTAAACCTCTTTAGCACTTTCTCTATATACATCTTCTATGAAAGTCCTAGCATCTTATTCGGTTTATCTCTATAGACCTTAATTCTAGAATAAGAGATGCTTCACCTAGGTCTTTCATGAAGAATTCTTTAGATAACCATATTTTAACTATGGTCATTATGGAAATATCATTCCCAAAGGAGGATATCATCCACGTACAATATGAGGAAGACAACAGCGCTTCACTGACCTTTTTGAAAAACACATGGCTCCTCCTCATTTTTGATGAAATCAAATAATTTGATCACATCATTAAAATGAGTGTTCTAGCTTTGAGATGCTTGCTTAAGTCATATATGGATCTTTGCAGCTTGCATACCTTGTGATCAGCATCATTGGATGTAAAATCTAGTGGCTGTTCATATAGATATCTTTCTTAAGATATCCATTTAAAGATGCCGTTTTCACATCCATTTATCATATTTCATAATCGAAATATGCTACAACAACAAGCAATGTGCAAATAAAATTTAGCATAGCTACTAGTGAAAAATACCTGATAGTCAATGCCTACGCACTGATTATAATTTTTGCCACTAACTAGCTTTGAATGTCTTCCACATTCCTATCTGCACCAATCTTTCTCTTGTAGATCTATTATAATGAGGTATATCGGATATCGACTCTGAGAAATGGCTAGAGGCAATGAAGTCAGAAATTGACTCCATGCACTAACCAAGTCTGGACTTTAGTAGATCCACCAGAAGGTATAGTACCTATTGGGTATAAATAGATCTACAAGAGAAAGATTGGTGCAGATAGGAATGTGGAGACATTCAAAGCTAGATTAGTGGCAAAAGATTATAATCAGTGCGTAGGCATTGACTATCAGGATACTTTTTCACTAGTAGCTATGCTAAAATTTATTTGCACATTGCTTGTTGTTGTAGCATATTTCGATTATGAAATATGATAAATGGATGTGAAAACGGCATTCTTAAATGGATATCTTAAGAAAGATATCTATATGGAACAGCCACTAGATTTTACATCCAATGATGCTGATCACAAGGTATGCAAGCTGCAAAGATCCATATATGAACTTAAGCAAGCATCTCAAAGCTAGAACACTCATTTTAATGATGTGATCAAATTATTTGATTTCATCAAAAATGAGGAGGAGCCATGTGTTTTCAAAAAGGTCAGTGGAAGCGCTGTTGTCTTCCTCATATTGTACGTGGATGATATCCTCCTTATTGGGAATGATATTTCCATAATGACCATAGTTAAAATATGGTTATCTAAAGAATTCTTCATGAAAGACCTAGGTGAAGCATCCTTTATTCTAGGAATTAAGGTCTATAGAGATAAACCGAATAAGATGCTAGGACTTTCATAGAAGATGTATATAGAGAAAGTGCTAAAGAGGTTTAGCATGGAAAACTCTAAGAGGGGATTAGTACCCTTCAGACATGGTATTCATCTTTTCAAGAAGATGTGCCCTAGCACACCTAAGGAAATAGAATGCATGAGCAAGATCCCTTATGCTTTAGCAATAAGGAGTCTCATGTATGCCATGTTATGTACACGACCTGATATAGTCCATGCTGTAAGTGTCACGAGTAGATATCAGTCGAATCTAGGTGAAGAACACTGGACTTCTATGAAATGTATTCTTAAGTACTTAAGAAGAACTAAGGATATGTTGTTGGTCTTTGGTAATGGAGAACTCCAAGTCCAAGGATATATAGATTCGGATTTTATGTCCGATGTAAATGATCAAAAGTCGACATCTGAGAGTCTGTTTGTGTATAATGATGGTACTATCAATTGGAAGAATTCTAAGCAAACTGTGATAGTAGATTCCACCATGGAAGCAGAATACATTGCTGCATCAGAAGCTACGAAGAAGGCATCTGGTATAAGAAGTTTGCCGTAGAGATCGGAGTGATGTCATCAGATGTAATTTCTCTATACTGCGACAACAATGGCACCATAGCTTTAGCTAAAGAGCCAAGGTCTCACCAGAATCCAAGCATATCGAGCGGCGATACCACCTCATCCATGATTACCTCGAGATGGATTATGTCGAGGTCAAGATAGTCGACTTCGTAGATAATGCGGTAGATCCACTTACAAAGCCATTGGGCCAGTAGAAGATCGAAGTCCACCTTGAGAAGATGGGACTTAGATTTGTAGCCAATTGGTTTTAGGTTAAGTAGGAGTTTGTTAGATGTGCATGCCCTAGAAGCCAGAATTGGCTGATACTTGTAATATACTTCTATGGGCAAAATTATAATTTTAACTATAAATAATAAAATAGGTTATTTTCTATCACAAATATGTATTTAGTGTTTGTGATATATCCCTTGAGTTAATGGTAATGATAATTCATACTTTCAAGAGTTGAAAATTTAAGACATGAATTTTCATTATTAACTCATAAAATGCTCCCGACCGTAGGATCATCATGAGGATGGTGATTGATCTGGAAGGTTGGTGTACAATCGCTTCTTTATAGTAGATGACTCTTGAGTCTACGGTGTAGAGACACCAGAGCAAGAGTCAAGGTACTCGTTAGAGAATGAGGGCACTGACAGTGACCACCTCGAGCAATCATAAGAAAGTCTACCTTCTCATCGATGATTGATTCGAAGGTGCAGTGGTGTGTCTGGTTCTTTGACCTGAGGTGCATCGATAGTTCACCTTGAGGGTGTTATAGTCTGACTACACCATGACTTGGTCTCCTAGTCATTCGAAATCCTGAGGTGTATGTTGGCTATAGCATGTTCATTGTAGGAATTGGATTGCACCAAGAAGAAATCTACCTACCTCGGTGGATGAGGAGAAATCCTATGAGGATCATAAGAATCAAGTCCATAAGCCTGTGGCCATGGCAGAGTGAAATAATAGAAAGAGTTTCTATTAAGGATTTTACATCGGACTTGAGTCGAATGGTTAAATCATATGATAGAAATTAGGATTTGATGAGTTCACCTTAACCCTAATCTGATCGGAGCTCAAGATAGAAGAACTTAATCACACAAGTAGCTGCACCAAGAGGTTCATTTTTAGTTTTGATGGGTTGCCACCATATACTGCTAGATGTCACTGGTGGATTTTGGGAGCAATTAGAATGATTTAGATGATCGATCATTCTAGTTGTCTGAATCAGAAGAGTTCTGATCCATCGAAAGAAGTTTCGATGATATCAATGATAGAGATCATGATATATCCCATTACCGTATAAAACTGAACCTAACTGGATCACACGAATAAGGGTTTGGATCTAGATATCATTAATTGGATTAACCCAGTTCAATTGATTTGAATAAGATTCAATTAGGTTCAAGAAAATCGTGCTAGCATATAATTGAGCCTAATGTTCTCCTTCTACTATCATTAAAACTTATCTCGACTGAGCCAAATGTGTTTGTGCTCACTTAGGTACCTTTACTTGATCTGACTGAAGCTTGTCCAAGTCAGAAAAGGGTTGTCTTAATTTATGAGATAAATTTAAGATATATATGCTATTTTTCATCACCTGCTAATTCTTGTCTTTGACTTTGGTCAAATATTGACCTTTGACACTTAGACATCTGCCCATGTGTCATGCACCTATAGGAGAGTAGATAGGGGCTTGTCCCCTTGCTAAAAATTAGAAAGGAGGGGGAACACATCTAAGGAGGCGTGCACCCATGGATAGGGATGCCTAGAGTCCCATACAGATGGGACTCCAGGTTGCTTCTAGGATTCTACTTAGGTGGCACCAACCTATAGACTTTGACCAGTCTTAGGCGCCATCTAACGATGAATTGAAGGGGCTCTCATCTGATTGGATCAAATGATATCATCCCACCAATCAGATTTAGATCTGATTGCATGAAGCAACATGATTGGCCGGGCTGATGTGGCACTGCATGGTGCAGTAGGGTCTATATAAACCCTATCTACGCCCAACTTTGATAGAGTTCTCTTTTAGCCCACACCCCAAGACTGCCCCTCTCCCTCCTCCACTCCAACTTTTGGTCCTCTCTCTTCTCTCCATGCCCAAGGAATTTTGGGCTCCAATTTGGTGCGATCCAGGCAAGAGAAAACTGATGAGAAAGGAAGAAGACAGCACTACTACAGAGACGACTGCAGATCTTCAAAAGAAGTTTTGAAGATCCTCTAAATTAGATCCAGATCTGATATTTAGAGAAGTGATAAAGAAGGAGAAGATCTCCAGATCCAGTCTGAGTGGATACCGATAGAGGCCAGGCACTTTAATGGCTAGATCTAGAACCTTAGGCAATCAACAGGATCATCAAAGGATAATCTGATTATCCAGCATCAAGGTACAAATTAAATTAGATTTAATTTATTTTTATTTTTATTTATTATATCTATAAAATTAGATCTGAAATATCTCAGATTTGATGTGGATATATGAGAGAAATTTTTGACATATCTCTCTTGATCCGATTAAATCTAAACGAACCTGATCCGAAAAATCAGGATTTCTCCTTCAAATGTATCTACAGTCCAGATAAGCTTTGATCTCATCAACCTCGATAGTTCTACTTGCAGATGCATGCATACTATCGGCATTTATTTTTTTAATGGCTGTACTAACTCTATTATAACCTCTATTTATATACTTACATAAGTATTTAATTGACTGTGAATGATTGTAAAATTCAACATTTATGTATGCCTGATACTTTATTAAGAGCTTTCTATTGTAAGGCACCACATAAGCATTATCTAGTTTGACTTCATTTTTTATCATGGCATTGCATTGTTTCTCCTTCTGTATATTGGAAAGCCTTCTTCATCCAATATAGTTTGGTTGTTGTACTTTTTTGAAAAATGTTTGATGCAACGATTATCAACCATACATGGAAAAGATAACCTGCTTTTACCACCTGGATCATGCATCATATATGTTTGAACAGCAAAATAACCTTTAGGATCTTTAATTTTATTCGATATTTTTACACTAATTGTTTTATCAATATGTGAAGGATCTGCATGCTTGTCAACAGGATACAGAAAAACCAACATACATGCATAAGGGAGACCACATTTTTGAAACTCGATTATGTAGATATCTATATGTTTGTAACGATAAACGATCAATATTATGGCTCAAATAATCATGCTACTGACAATAATATATGTGCTATAGAAAATAGATTTTTTTTTATTAGATATGAAAGGAATTTATTTGCAATATTATGGCCAAAGTGTTTTTTCTTTCTTATGTTAGACAGTAGTTCTAGAAGTTTGAAGTGAAACACGCGATTCACTACATCAACTCTATCTTTCGATTTTTTGTATGAATCAATCTCATTCATAAATTTTTGTATTTCTAGCCATTTTGGGTTGTAAGTAAAAGTGATAAAAATATCTGGATAGCTAGCCTATCTACAAATTATCATTGCATCTTGGTAGTTCTTGTTAGATATATGTGCCCTAGAAGCCAGAATTGGCTGACACTTGTAATACACTTCTAGGGGCAAAATTGTAATTTTGACTATAATTAATGAAATGGATTATTTTCTATCACACATGTGTATTTAGTGTCTGTGATACATCCTTTGAGTTAATGGTAATGATAATTCATATTTTCAAGAGTTGAAAATTTAAGACATGAATAATCATTATTAACTCATAAACAGCTCCCGACCATAGGATCATCACGAGGATGGTGATTGATCCGGAAGGTTGGTGTACGATCGCTTCTCTTTAGTAGATGAGTCTTGAGTCTACGGTGTGGAGACACCGGAGCAAGAGTACAGGTACTCGTTAGAGAACGAGGGCACTGAGCGTGACCACCTCGAGTAGTCATTAGGAAGTCTACCTTCTCGTCAATGACTGACTCGATGCTGCAGCAGTGTGTCTGGTTCTTTGACCTGAGATGCATCGGCAGTTCACCTTGAGGGTGTTATAGTTTGACTACACCATTACTCGGTCTCCTAGCCATATGGAACCCTGAGGTGTATGTTGGCTGTGACATGTTCATTGTAGGAACTGGATTGCATCAAGATGAGATCTATCTACCTCGGTGGTAGAGGAGTAGCCCTATGATGATCATGAGAATCAAGTCCTGAAGCCCATGGCCATGGCAGAGTGAAATAATAGAAAGAGTTTCTATTTAGATTTTCACATTGGACTCGAATCGAATGATTACATCATATGATAGAGACTAGGGTTTGACGAGTTCACCTTAACCCTAATCTGATCGGGGCTCAAGATAGAAGAACTTAATCACACAGGTAGCTGCACCAAGAGGTTCACATTCAGCTCTGATGGGTTGCCACCATATACTGCTAGGTGTCACTGGTGGATTTTGGGAGCAATTAGAATGATTTAGATGATCGATCATTCTAGCTGTTCGAATCAGAAGAGTTCTGATCCATCGAAAGGAGTTTCGATGATGTCTATGATAGAGATCATGACATATCCCATTACCATACAGAACTGAACCTAACTGGGTCACACAAACAAGGGTTTGAATCTGGTGATCATCAATTGAACTGATCTAGTTCAATTGATCTGAATGAGATTCAATTAGGTTCAAGGAAATCGTGCTAGCACTCGATTGAACCTAACGTTCTTCTTTTACTATCATAAATAAGTTGTCCTGACTGAGCCAAAGGAGTTTGTGCTCAATCAGAGGCCTTCATATGGTCTGACTGGAGGTTGTCCAAGTCAGAATAGGTTGTCTTATTTGTAAGACATTACCTGACATTTTTAGTCACCTGTCATTTCTTATTCTTTGACTTTGGTCAAAAGTCTACCTTTGACTGGTCAAACGTTGACCATTGACCCTTTGACTTTTGACCACATGTCATGCACCTATTGGAGAGCTGGTGGGGGCTTGTCCCCCTGCCAGAACTTGGCAAGGAGAAGGGCGCACGCCAAGGGTGGCGTGAGCCCAAGTAGGAGGCGCCTAGGAGTCCTTGTTGGACAAGGACTCCACCTCCCTTTTGGATTCCAATCAGAGTCCTACTAAGAATCCAGTTTGACTGGTCTTAGGTGCCCTCTAAGGAGGAATCCAGGGGTCTCTATTCCAACCAATCAGATTTAGATCTGATTTCACAAAGGGTTGTGATTGGTTGAGAGGAAGAGGAGTTGGATCACAAGAGGTCTATAAATAAGACCCTGCGCCCAACCCTAATTCCAAGTGAAAAGTGAATGCTATTAGATACGCCCCAAGGCTGCCTCTCCCCTCCTTCTCCACGCCATAGTCTCTTCTCCTCTTGCTCTCCACGTCCAAAAGGTGTTTTGGACTTAGTTTGGTGCGATTCAGATCAAGGAAAGGCGATCAAAAGCAAGAAGGCCGCGCTGCTGCAAAAGGACGACTGCAGATCTTCAAAAGAGTTTTGAAGATCCTCCAGATCAGATCCAGATCTGATTTTTGGAGGTGTGATAGAGAAGAAGAGGATCTCCAGATCCAACCCAAGTGGATACTGGTAGAGACCAGGCGCTTGCGTGGCTAAGATCCAGAACATTCCGCTGCAATCAGGATCATCTACAGGGTAATAGGATTACCCAAATCAGGTAAATTAAATTTGATTTAATTTATCTTATTTCATTTTATTTATTAAAATAATAATAATCAGATCTGAAACATATCAAGATCTGATTGAGATCAAGAGAAAATTTTTGAAATATATCTCTTGATCTAATCAGATCTGGACGAACCTGGACCGGAAAATCAGGATTTCCCTTCAGTTCTGTACCTTATATCGTGGACTCCTAGTGTGGGATGATGAAAGGATAATTATTTTTTCAATGGAATGAGACATTGTGTCCCTACGTGAAACAGTATCTTGCACTCCTTTGAATAAATTAGAACGTAGTATTGCTTGGTTTTCTCTTATCCAACAAAATCTTTGTTCTTCAATTGTAGTGTAAGCATTAACTATGAATTGTTGAAAAAAAACAGCCAACCCTTAACAATAGGTCTGATTCACCAGCACACTATTGCAGTCGGTAAGCATAGTACTGTCTCATGGTCAGCATTTTTCTTTTATGAATTTTGCTACTAGGATGATTCCTGTGTTTGATGCTCGTTCTATATCCATCCTCACCATAAGGGAATAGTAAGGGATATTGCATTGTCATGAAAGTTGGGTATAATTCAGTAATTCTTTGAAGCCCCATTATCTTATGCTCAATTAATTCTATTTTTCTTATCAAAATTACCAACTATCAATGCAACTACTTCAGAGCAAGTTGTTAAGTTATATTGACGACCATCAGTCTTGCGATCGGTTATGAGTCATAACCACAACTCTATATCATTTTTTCTAGCAAAACCATCTTTTGCCATTCTGAAGACTATACCAGAGCATTATTAGCGTTTAACATATCCATTAATTGCTATACAATGGTTGGACCCAAATATGAGCCCTGCATTTATTTCTCAACAATTGATATCCTATTTTTAACTTCATGCTTAGTATCATATATATAGCTATGCAAACTATGAATTTTCTCCTTCAAGCGGTAATAACGATCCAATTTCATGATAATTCTATCCATTGATTCGGAATACATATGGCCCACTACCATCATTAATTGTCTGATCAATACGGCCGCCCATTGATATGAAGGAAAACAACGAATTATAGGATCTAATATTATCTCGAAACACTTTTGATTGACTCCTCATCTATAATCCATCAAAATCTTCAATAGTGGATGTAGTTCTTTAAGCAAAGATAGTTGCACTTTTCCTGCTTGGCAATATATGCTAAATTTTGGACTCTTATTGATGCATGATCTATTTTGCCTCTCTTCATATCAGACTTTTGCTCCACAATACTCACATATGCATATTGGTCCTCTAAAGTCACATATTTTAGTTATACAACCTATGGGTCAATAAATTTTACCATAGTAGTCTATTAGATTTTACGTAGTTTAAACAAAAAGGTATATTAAATATGCTATAAACTAATTTATATTTACTATAAGAAAATTGCCGACCAAAGTGTTTTGTCTTTGGGTCATTCTTTTCTGTATGAGAATTTCTTTACAACGTCGCCAAGCAGCATGGGCTATTTCATCTCTGCATGGCAGTGTACTGTAAAAATTGTAAACTGAACGGTTGCCTAGTTGTCACAACCTTTTTTGTGAAAAAATAAATTTTCGACGCTGCCAAATAGTGTGAGCTATGTCCTCCATACCGTATAAAAATTTAGTTGATGATACCATTATGAGATTACCAGTCGATGATATAGTAGGTGAACATTCAACACGAACATGCTTGTTGTTGGATACATCAAGGTGTAGCAAATTGACATCTCGCAATCATTTTGTACCATAAGTAGTTGACATTATTTTACAACTCAATGTGGCCAGTACTTTATTGAAAGATTTAATGAAGTAGTTGCTTTTTATTATAGCATGATTTTTTGCTGCTATAATAATATATAAATAATAAAATAATATTTATTTAATTTTTTTAGATTTAATTTTTTAAGATCATTTCATATTCTTAACTACCTACATAAATATGCTTTAATTATAAGAATATATAGAAATAGGATTCAATATAGTTTTTTATTCATTCAAGGCTTTAATTTAATACTTGAAAGGTTATTAGGTAGTAGGAATATAAGCTTGATTGTATAAATTCTAAAAATTAAAGATACCATTTTTGTGAGAGTTTAATAAAATACATGTTGCCCAGAGATAGCAACCCAAGAGGGGGGGTGAATTGGATTCTTTTAAAATCTTGGCCAAATTAAAACTCTAAGTCAAATATGTGCTTTT
The DNA here is from genome assembly GCA_006176705.1 of Cocos nucifera. Classification (NCBI taxonomy): domain Eukaryota; kingdom Viridiplantae; phylum Streptophyta; class Magnoliopsida; order Arecales; family Arecaceae; genus Cocos; species Cocos nucifera. Next base: position 464,393 of record QRFJ01000315.1, read on the forward strand.
ATTTAAAACAACTTGAATCTTTATGGTGAATATACAAAGTATAGCAGCGGAATTAAAATATATATGTTACTAAACAAGAATAAAAAACTAAGGTAAGCAAGAATTATAAGCAAGTAATGCAAACAAAGAGTCACAACACCAACACAAAATTTATAGTGGTTCAGAGTAACCCGCTCTTACATCCACTTTCCAAGCTTCTACTTGAAAATTCCACTATAATTCTAGATTACAGTGCATTTGTTTTAACTCAGGATCACAAACAAATTTAGTTAATTTTGTCGGGCTCACCAACCACAATCCTACAAGAAAGTTTTTCTGGATTTACTATCAACCCAATTGATTTTCAACAGGAGCACCAACCACAACTTTTACAACATGCAATTAAGGGCTTGGACTGATCTAATCTCTAAGTTTCTTTCTCACAAAAAAAAATTGTAAAGAAATAAAAATACAAGATGATAAAATTTAGCACAAAACAAAACTGAAAATGAAACTTTTTTGAAGTGCGAAGAAGAGGTTGAATCAATGCTCTTTGAAGGCTTGAACACTCTTCTTTGAATGTTGAGAGGATGCTTGAAAGGTTGTGAAAGATCTCTCATAAAAGCTCTTTAAAAACTTGAAGCATGGTTCCTCTCTATTTTTTCTTTTTTCTTAAGTATTCAATGGAGCTCACATATTTGAATCATTGCCACATTTTCTCTTCTTTTTTGAATGCCTTTTAAACCTTCAACAAAGCTGGTGAATAATTAATAGCCGTTTAGAGCCATTGGAGAGCATTTATTAGATTTTAATGCATAAAAAATAGACAAAAGAACTAGCCGTTATGGAAGTTTTCATTGCAGGGGTCGATCCTAGGATCATCCCCTACACAAGGGTCGATCCCAGGGGACAACCCTGGGTCGATCTCTATGACAGAAAAATAGAAAAGGCTAGTTTCTGTATCTTTTGCATGGCATAATAGCAAGGGTCAACCCCAAGGTCGATCTTTTTTGTGTGTCATTCAAAAACAACATCCTTTTCAAAAAGGGATGACCTAGGGATCGTCCCTAGGATTGATCTTTTTTTTAAAACTTAATTTTCTTCCAAAATATGCATCCAAAAATTATGAGACTACCTCAAAAAAATCAGAAATCTTCTAAGCTTGCTCTTGAGACTTTCGAAATAGATTTTTTTTAACTTTATAAAATTTATGATTTTGCCTCTCGTCATCTTTCTTCCTTATTTTCTTCCAAAATATGCATCCAAAATTTATAAAACTGCCTTTAATAGATCAAAAATCTTCTAAACTTGTTGTTGAGGCTTCCAAAATAGATTTTTTCTAATTTTATAAAATTATAATTTTATTCCTGAAATACAATAAATCTTTTTTCAAGCCAAAATTATTAGTATCTCGCTCAAATATTTTATAATTATCAAAATCAATTCTTGGAGCAACAATCTCTCCCTTTTTTATGATGACAAAATATTTATGTATAAGCAAAATAAGACATGCATAGAACATTAAAAAAAATAGTGTCATTAAGAATTTTGAGTTTAAAATTAAGGCAATATATAGATATATTCAATTGATGTAAATTTTTAAGGCATGAACTTTATAGTATCAAGACATAATATCAATGCCTACAGGTAGATGATCATAGTACATCATTACCATAAAGGATAGAAAAATCATAGTATAAACCTCACTTTTTACAAAATAACTTAGTTCTTTTAGAAGAGAGGTTAGGGGCTATATACAAAAAAAAATTGCCAACCATTAAACATGTAATTTTAACATCATCAATTAACAATTGTTGCCTATACCAAATAACATATTTACTCCTCCTTTTTGACATCATCTATTAAAAACTACTCTTTCATTATTTTAAATAAAAATTTACTCTCTCTTTTATGATAAAATAAGATGCTAATATTCAAAATATATAAAAGTCATAGGAGTCATATATCAAGTAAATATTCTAGCCAAAATATATAAAGATATGACATGGAGTTTACATTATATACAAATAGTTAGCCATACAAAATAAGCACCATACACAATCAAAATTGGCCAACATATCATGAAGTAATTAATTTAAATATATGAATGAACCCTTAATGAATATTCTTAATTTATCTTTAGTTTATTACATATTTTTCATATACTCATTATACTATAATGTCTCCATTCAAATCAATGAGTATTAAGATTTCAAGCATCAAATTATTGAGTATTTTAAGCATCAATTCATTAAGCATATACTTAATATTCCTCTTTCCATTTTTGATAATCATTAAAAAGCTTATGGGAAGGATTAAGAAAATCATCAAAATCAATAAGATATAGGAGTGTATCAAATAAGAGATGTATCAAATTCTTAAAATAAAGTCCAATAAATCATCTTCCTTTTGAAAACTTATATTTGGATTTAAAATATGCTTAAAACATCACTTTTCTTTCAGAATTTTGCTTAAATTCAAATATCAATGGCTCTCCTCCTTATTAAATGATTATAATTTTTATAATCAGATTTTTAAATATATATATTTTTAAGCTTTAAAAGGAATAGAACTTTTTAAGATTTTGAATAAAGAAATCAAGCATGACACTTTTTTTTTTTAATGCATCAAATAAATTATTGAAATATATCATCAAAATCAATTGAAATTCAAAATATATGTATCAAATTTAAAAAATTTTAATTTAATTATAAGAGGATATTAAATTTAAATTTTATGAGATATTTAATATGAAAATAAGTATGTTTGATATCAAATTTATATTGATATCACTCTCTCTTTCTAAAAAGTATTAATTCAGATTTTCAAATCAATATTGAGGGATAGAGCTTTTTAAGATATTTCAGTATATTTGATACCAAGAAAAGTATGTTCGATGTCAAATTTCTATTTGATATCATCAGTTTAGATATTCAATTTAATTTTAAAAAATAAAAATTTTTAAATAAAAGAAGTATAATATGAAAAAAATTGATATCAATTTTAATATTTATTCTTTACCTTTCTTAAGAAGTTTTAGTCAATTAAACTTTGAAAATGTATGTATCAAAAGAGTATGAAAGATAGTATCAAAGATGAAAATAATTTTATAAAGATCTTATATTATATATTAAAAATTTTATAAATTTATTTCTAGGAGTAAAAAGAGTTTTCAATTCAATTTAACTCCAAGAATGTCAAGAATGTTTGGATAAATTAAATTATAAAATCAGCATATGAATGATACTATTTTAAACAAATTTCAACATTTGAGAATAATTTATTTATTTGATATTATTTTAAATTAATAATACTTTAAATTAAGTAAATCAAATTGAATAAACACATGAAAGCATAAATTGAAAAGACTATAAGGCATTTGATTGAGAGTTTGAAATCAATTAAAATAAAGTACAAATTTGAGAGAATTATAAGATAAATGATTGAGAATTTGAGATTAATATCAATATTTTCAATACCAATTTGCAGCAAATGTCTCTTCTCCTATTTTCAAAAGTGAATACCATAAAATTCATCATATGATATTTTTAAATTTATTCTCTTCCTTTTTCTTTCAAGTTAAATATTATTAATTGATACCACATTAATCTTTAACTAATACCAATTTGACTTTTAAGCTCATATTTTCAAATTCGATTGATACCAATTTTATAACTAATTTATCTTAAATGAATTCTTTCCTTACTTTCACAAATAAAAATATTTTTAATTAAATAGTCTTTTAAGATCAAATTATTTTTTTAGTATTTTTTCTTTCTATTGCACTTATTTTAAAGTAAGCATATTGAGTTTCAAATAATAAATCATCAATCAAATAATCAATCATAATCATAATATAGTAAAAAAAAATTTAATGAAAATTTTGCTATCATTGATTTTAAAATAAAATATTTACAACAGGATGTCTTTAATCATGACAATATCAAAATGATCAATTGATGTAAAGCAATTTTGAAATATTCATTGATCATTAAAAAATAATAACACAATCAAATCAATCATAGTATGAATCGATAAGTCAAAAAATATATAAATACTTAAATTAAAGATGAACAAATCAAGCAATATAAGTGATTTCTTTTCAAATTTAAAAAATTATTTTTTTCAGCATAATTCAACCAAAAATAAAATAAGACTTAGTTTAAAAAATATTTTTTCTCATTTAGAAAGTATAATTTTAATACTATATTTTCTTTTTCTCAAAATTATAGATTCAAAAAGAAATGCTTTTCAAATTTAGCTAAGGAATAGCTTTAAGCTATAAAAATCTAAGATAAATAGATTCTTTTAAAATTAAAAATTTCGATATATTATCACAAAGAGATTTATTTAATTTTTAATAATAATTATTATTTTTTAAGAAAATATTTTTTTCTCAAGAAATATTATATATTGAGTTCAGAAAAAATAACAAATATTTGCAATTTATCTCAAACATTATCATATTAAAATATGATGGTGCAAAATTTGAGACAAAGCATTTTTTTTCTTTTTTTTATCAAAAGATGGAGTAGAAGACGATAAAATTTGATACCAATTATTTTAGTTTTTTTATCAAAAAAGATGAATCCATTAAGTTCAGATCAAATTATTTTGATAAGTCATTTTTAATTGATACCAATAGACTATGCAAATAAATTATAGAGAGATTTACTATTTAAATTTAGATATTTTTTTTCTTAAGAAATATCACTCAATTTAGTTCAAAAAAGATATGAAATTCTCTAAATTTATTTCAAAAGATATCATATAAGCTATGCAAAACCAGATTCGAGATAAAATATTTTTTTTTTACCAAAAGAAGATAATGGAGTGCAAGGTAGAAAAAATCTATTTGAAACCAATTATGAAACTTCACTTAAGGATGAATTCAATAAATAAGATCACATGAAAGCTCAGGTATAAGTGAACCAACAAGTCAAGAAATAAATAAATGCCTATTAATGATTTTTCATGAGATCCAAAAATTATTTATCTAGAATTTTCATTTGAACTAATTTTTTTTTCAAGATTCAACTTGATATCAATTAATTATTAAAAAATCATGATAGGATCAAACCATGCAAAGTATGATTGAATAAAAAGTAAAATAAAAATGATTTCTCTAAAGCAAATCAAATAACTAGAACAACAAGAGTGCATCAATAGATCAAAGTAATTTTACTTTTAATATTTTAATAATATTTTCTCTTATTCAGTTCAAAATTATTTCTTTTCTATTTTTCATAACAAATGGTAGAAAACTTGATTTTCTTAACTCTCTTCCGATGTGAAAAATTAACTTTTCTTAATTCTTCCACTATTTCTTTCAAATCAGGTATATTTAATTAATTTAAATAAGCAATCAATCGATAATCAAGAAAGATATTCAAGTCAAATTGGGGGATCAAGAAATAATCAATCATGGAGGTAAGATTATCAAGTCAAGGGACTCATGTAAAAGAAAATCTAGATATAGACTCTATGAGTTTTGGTTGAACTATAAAATTCTAAATTTTTAGGGATAAGCTAATATACAATGTTATTCAATACATCAAGCACGTAATTTTTATGATTGAATATCTTATCTTCAAGTACTTTATTTCGTATAAAATTTTTATTAAAAGTTTAATAATTTAGCATTTTATGAGAGAATGTCAAACATTGTTTTACTTGTATGTTCAGCAACTTAAAAATATTCATATCTAATTAAGCATCTTTTAATTTAAGTTTATCAATTGCAAAAATGATATGGGGAAGCTATTATATCATGTTGAATTTTAAGATAATTTCAATTCATATCATAACATGATACTTAAAGGAGAGCATATTGACCTCTTAAAATCAAAGTATTCAAATCATCAAAATCAATCAATCATACTAATCTTACTAATATATGAAAAGATTTTCAAGCGAATAGACATAATATGAAATCATATTAAAGTCAATAGATTTAATCAAAATAATTTTAACAATCATTGATGGTATGATGTGAGAAAAGGTTTAGATTATATCATGCATCAATACACATCCCTTTTTATTTCCAAGGCATCCATAAAAATCTTCTTCCTTTCATTTCATTTGGATTCTTGATGCACCTGCAAAATTACTTAATGATTTTTAGTACTCAAGTCATTTTGGATCCATAAAAGTTAGTATTCAAGGTTCCTTTTGGAATCCAAATTTGTTTAATAGAAGTTTAGCCATTTCTTTTTGTTGGGGATAAATCCCACTCCTGCCAAAGTCAAGTTCGGTGTCCAGCCTGATGCGATCAATAGCCACGGAAGAGCTTCAGCAGACGTGTCTTAACCGAACTCCTACATCCGACCGAACTTCTCAGCGGTCGGGCCTCAGTCGAAGTCCTTCAACCGATCGAACTCTCAAGCGGCTGAGCTTCATACTCCCAACGGCCGAACTCCTTAAGCGACCATTCTTCCAACCGGCTGAACTCCTTCGGACGACCAGTGTCCGAACTACTTAGCTGCCGAACTACTTCTGATTGCCCATTCATCGAGCTTCAGTCAGACTCCTGCAAAAGCTGAACTGTCTCCGCATCGTTACGGCCACCTCCCAAAGCTTCCTCTCTGGTCGAGCTCCTAAGAAAGCCGAACTTCCTGCGGACCTCTCCAATGATCGAGCCTCTATAAAAGCCGGACTCCCTACAGACTTCTCAATGGCCGAACTCCTTATGATGGATTCCTGCAAGCGACCTCACTATGGTTACACGACAATAACGATCGGCATTTATCGATAATAACGATCGGCATTGATCAGGATAATTACGACGCTCATTAACCAAGGTGGTTACAACAAGCTCCCTCTATAAAAAGGACCCTCCGGATATCCTTACGCCAAGTTCTGAAAACCCTTTTCTCTTCCTCTATACTCTACCGAGCACTTCATTCCTGTTGGCCAGAACTAATTTGAGCGTCGGAGGGTCTTGTCGGAGCCACCTCCCCATCGACTCTGGACGGAACTTTGTTTTGCAGGTCCCCGACGGTGACTTCGTCAACCTCAACTCCGACGAACTCCAGCGATGATTAGTTTCTGCGTCAATAGATTGACGCTAGAAGGAGGGCCTACCGGCAAAGATTCCTCTCTTAAAGGAAGCCGGAGTTCCTTTGTTCTTAAAGGAGTGCTCGAGAAATCTCTCTTCCTCTTAATTCAAATTTCTATCCAAAGAGAAAGATGCCCCCCAGGAGAGCCTCCACCCAGAGATCGACGGCCTCCGCAGCCCGATCGAGTCCGCCCGCTCCTGCTCCAGCCCTGGTGACCCAGGCTCATTCTGCAGCCCGATGATCGACGGCCTCTGCGGCCCGATCCCATCCGGGTCCGTCCGCTATCGCTTCAGTCCCGGCGATTCAGGATCAGTCTGTGGTCGTAGTAGACGCTAAACAGTTCAACCTGCTCATCCAGCAGATTCGTGGCCTCACTGAGGCAATTCAGGCGGTGCAGGCCATGCACCAGCAGGCCGCCGTACCAGTTCAATCGGTGCAGGATTCCTCAGAGCCATGTGATCCAGTCCAAAGGCAATCAACATGGGCTACCCAACCTCCAATCCCCAAAAAAGGAAGGCAACGGAAGGAGAGCCCTTGTTCGAACCGCAGCTCATCCCAGGGAGAAGCTTTGTACCCATTCAATAGGAAGACTTTGGAGATAAGAGACCGTGAAGATCTTCTGGATCGAAGGCTCTTAGAAATGAGCCGATGAATCGAAGAACTCTGCCACGCTCCCTCCTCACATGGTAATGAGATCTGAACCGACCCTCCTTTCTTGTAGAAAATCATACAGGAATCGATTTCGCCGAACTTCAAGCTCCCACAGTTCGAGAGCTACGATGGGACCACCAATCCAGTCGACCACTTGAAAGCCTTCCGAACGACAATGCTGCTCCATGGTGCACCAGACGCCATCCTATGCCGGGCTTTCCCCTCTACCCTAAAAGGATCCACCAGGAACAGGTACTCGGCGCTTAAGCCGAGTACCATCCTGTCGTTCGACCAAATGAGTCAACAATTCGCAGCCCACTTTGTCAGTAGTCGACGTCCATGCCAAAGTTCGGATTTCCTAATGGCCATCAGGCAGAAAGAGGGAGAATCCATCCAGACTTTCATTTCCCAATTTAATACTGCTGTGCTAGAGGTTCGGGATCTGAACCAGTCGGTCGCCATGGCCGCTCTCAAAAATGGCCTTCGAAAGAACGACCTATTATTCTCCCTGGAAAAGAAGCATCCCAGAGACTTTGCTGACATGCTGGCTCGGGCCGAAAGTTATGCCCGGGCAGAGGAGGCCTTCGAGGCTAAGGATGGCGAAGTCGGCAACAAGCAGCTAATCGGCAGGCTAGATAGATCCGCCAAAAAAAGTAAGCGGACTAAAGCTCGGCCGCGTTTCTGGACTCCCCCTAGTCGCGAGCGAGCCCGAACTCCTCGTCAAGCTTGGAAGCAGGGAAGCCCTGACGGAAGGATGCGCCAAGGTTCTCCTCAGCGCTGAAGTTCTCTCCGATAATGACGATTTCATAACTACACCCCCCTTAACATCCCAAAGACTCAAGTTCTGATGGAGATCCGAGAACGACTTCCAAGACCAGATAGAATGCGTTCCCATCCTAACAAGCGCAATCCCAACAAGTTCTGCCTTTACCATCGCGACCACGGTCATGACACTGAGGAGTGCATTCAACTCCAGGAAGAGATTGAAGAGCTTGTTAGGCGAGGCAGACTAAGCCGATTTCTTCGAAGACGGCATGAGGAGAGGGAAGATCGGTCGAGAGCGCTACCGCCAAGTGGGAAAAACCAACAAGAAAATCAGCCTCTCCTTGGCATTATCAATACTATCTTAGGGGGACCTCAACAAGGGGAAACCGGCAGGTTGGAAGGATCGATAAAGAAGCAGAGAATCATGGAGCCTGTAGCCTTCACCAAGGAGGACGGTCAGGGAATCCAATTTCCACATAATGATGCGGTTGTAGTTTCGTTGAATATTGCTGACTACAATGTACGCCGCATTCTGATAGATAATGGAAGCTCAGCTGATGTGTTGTTTTATGATACCTTCTAAAAAATGTCCCTACCCGATGATCGATTGGGGTCGATGAATTCTCCGCTTGTAGGATTTACTGGCAACACCGTACCAGTTGAAGGTATAATAACTTTGACCGTAGCAATAGGGCAGCGCCCAAAGCTGGCCAAAGCTCGGGTCGACTTTCTAGTCGTAAAGATCCCGTCTGCCTATAATGTGATTCTTGGCCGACCTGGTTTAAATGCACTTCGGACGGTAGTGTCGACTTATTACTTGAAGATGAAATTCCCTACGAGCCATGGGGTCTGAGAAGTCAGAGGAGACTAGGCTCTAGCGAGGTATTGCTACTCGACCGCCTTGTATAAGAAAGATCAGCCCGACCCCTGTCTTGTTGATGGACTGGACGTCCGTGACGACCTCACTGAAGAACGAGGTGAGCCTGTAGAGGACCTCGTCTCTGTGTCCTTGAATGATGGAAGCTCGGAGCATATGGTGCAGATCGGCTCCAACCTGGCGGTCGAGGTTCGGGAGCAACTCGTCGCTTTTCTCAGAAGGAACGCGGACGTCTTTGCTTAGACCCCAGTAGATATGCCAGGAATCGACGTCGAGGTCATGGAACATCGGCTGGCCGTCAATCCAAAACACCGATCGGTAAGAGAAAAGCTACGCCAACATGCCCCAGAGAGGCAGAAAGCGATCGGTGAAGAGGTAGATAAACTCCTCAAAGTCGGACTAATCCGGGAAGTCAACTATCCGACCTGGGTTTCGAACGTGGTTCTCATCAAGAAAGCAAATAACAAATGGAGGATGTGCGTCAACTTCAAAAAGCTGAACAAAGCTTGTCCAAAGGATAATTACCCCCTGCCTAGGATCGATCAGTTGGTGGATGCAACCTCGGGTCATGAGCTCCTCACCTTTATGGATGCCTTTTCTGATTACAACCAGATATGCATGGCGCCTGAAGACGAAGAAAAGACCGCCTTCATTACTAACCGAGGTCTTTATTGCTACAAAGTCATGCCTTTTGGACTCAAAAACATAAGGGCAACATACCAGCATTTAGTCAATAAAATTTTCAAGGAGCAGATCAGCCGCAACATGGAGGTGTACGTAGATGACATGCTCGTCAAAAGCCGAGATTCAGCAGACCATCTGGCCGATCTTGAAGAGACCTTCGATGCACTCAAGAAGCACAAGATGAAGCTGAACCCAACCAAATGCGCCTTTGGCGTAACTTTCGGAAAATTTCTTGGGTTCATGGTGTCGAGACGTGGAATCGAGGCAAACCCCTAAAAAATTCGAGCTATTCGAGAAATGACCACTCCAAAGACGATCAAGAAAGTTCAGCGCCTGACCGAGAAGGTGGCATCCCTAAATTGCTTTGTCTCAAGGTCGGCTGAACGATGCATGCCCTTCTTCAAGGTTCTTAGGCGGCCAAAGGACTTCAGCTGGACGGTGGAGTGTCAACAAGCATTCGAGGAGCTCAAAAACTACCTCGGCACGCCCCCACTGCTAGCAAAATCTGAATCTGGGGAAGAATTGTTCCTGTATCTAGCTGTCTCCTCGGTGGCCTTGACAGCAGTCCTCGTCAGGGAAGAAACAAAGATGCAACGACCGATCTACTACGTGAGCCGAGTCCTAAGGGACGCGGAGACCAGATACTCTAGGATAGAAAAATTGGCTTACTGTCTCATAATTGCTGCCAGGAGGCTCCGATCTTACTTTCAGGAGCACACCATAACGGTCCTCATGGACCAACCAATAAAAGCAGTTCTCCACCGAGCAGATGCTTCTGGAAGAATCGCAAAATGGGCAATCGAGCTAACGGAGTTCGACATCAACTACTGACCCAGGCCATCAATCAAGGCCCAGATACTGGCGGATTTTGTACTGGAATGCACCATTCCAGACGAAGCCGAGCTTGAATCAAGCGAGACAGACACAAAAGCAAGATCGAGCCTTGACGAAGTCGAACCATCGCAGACGAACTTCCCCGAGGAAAGCACCGACCTCTCTAAAGGCTCCTGGGCTCTGTACGTGAATGGTTCATCCAACTCCACTGGAGCTGGTGCGGGGCTGGTCTTGGTCAACCCCGAGGAAGTCATCGCCGAGTATGCACTATGCTTCAAATTCTCTACTACCAACAATGAAGCCGAATATGAAGCACTGATTGCCGGATTAAAAATAGCGAAGGAGTTAAGAGTAGATCGACTTCGAGTCTACAGTGATTCCCAACTAGTGGTCGGCCAAGTTGACGGCAACTTCGAAGCACGAGAGGAAGGCATGGCGAGATACCTCGGGAAGGTGAGGAGTTTGACCCCGGCCTTCGGCAGCTTTGGCATTCAGCATGTCCCAAGGACAGAAAATGCGAGAGCCGATTTTCTCTCCAAACTGGCTACTTCGACTCCGACCGAACTGCCCAAAGAAGTGTTTCTGGAAACTCTGAAGTACCCGACCATAGAGGAATCTCAGGACATTCTACAGACGGAATTCGAGCCCAGCTGGATCGACCCATTTGTCGCCTACCTTAAGGAGGGGGTTCTTCCTCACGATCGAAAAGAAGCTCGGAAGCTCAAGAATCAGGCCTCCCGCTACGTCATATATGAAGGCAAGCTGTATAAAAGATCGTACTCCCTCCCATTGTTGAGATGTCTCCGACCTTCAGAGGCCAACCTCACACTATGGGATGTGCACGAAGGACTTTGCGGAAGCCACATAGGAGCAAGGTCTTTATCGCAAAAGCTACTCTGGCAAGGGTACTACTGGCCGACTTTATTTCGCGATTCTGTGGAATATGTAAAGAGGTGCGACCGCTGCCAGAAAAATGCTAGTGTGCAGAGGCGACCGACATCCGAACTTACTCCGCTCAGTTCACCCTGGCCATTTGCGCAATGGGGAATGGATATACTCGGCCCCTTTCCAACGGCGTCGAGACAGCGGAAGTTCCTCCTGGTCGCAATTGACTACTTCACCAAATGGGTCGAAGCCGAACCACTCACAAAAATTATCGAGGCCAAGGTGCAGGACTTTGTCTGGAAGTCACTAGTTTGCCGGTTCGGCCTGCCCCGAACCCTCATAACCGATAATGGGCGACAGTTCGTCGGGGCCAGGTTCGCCGAGTTCTATGAAGGATTAAACATCTCCCACCACTTCACCTCTGTTGCTCACCCGCAGGCTAATGGGGAAGCTGAGATTACCAACCGGACCTTGCTGCAAGGAATCAAAGCGAGACTCGATAAGGCAAAAGGGGCCTGGGTGGACGAACTCTATCATGTCCTCTGGGCATACCGAACTACTCAGAGGGTGCCAACTGGAGAAACACCCTTCGCTTTGGCCTTCGGTACTGAGGCAGTTATCCCGGTCGAGCTTAAGCTCCCTTCTGCACGGGTCGTGGGCTTCAATGAGCAGCACAACCCCCAAGACCTCAGAGTCAACCTCGACCTTCTGGAAGAAAAGAGGGAGGAAGCCCGCATCCGGATGTCAGCCTATAAACAGAAGGTGGCTCGGTACTACAACTCCAGGGTTAAAAGTAAGACGTTCAGAGTGGGGGACTTAGTGCTCCGACGAGCCGCTGTCACTCAGCCTCAGAGTCAAGGGAAGCTCGCCCCAAATTGGGAAGGTCCGTATGAGGTGACGGAAGTTATCCGACCCGGAACTTATCGCCTGAAGGAACTCGGAGGGATAATGCTTCCCCGGCCATGGAACTCAGAAAATCTGAGGATGTATCATCAGTAAATTTCCTTCTTCAAAAATTCCTTTGCTCTTGCATTTTTGATTTTTGGCACAAGGATTACGGGATGGCAAGAGAAAAATGAGTAAAAACAGCCCGTTAGGAACAGGAGGAAGACCTCGTCCTAACGCGAGCAAAGTCGAAGGCCTCGTTCACCTTAGACGAGATGGGGGGAGAGGCTCGGACGACGGTCCGCATGTGCCCCCACAGCCCGTTAGGAACAGGAGGAAGACCTCGTCCTAACGCGAGCAAAGTCGAAGGCCTCGTTCACAAAGACGAGATGGGGGGAGAGGCTCGGACGACGGTCCGATGTGCCCCCACAGCCCGTTAGGAACAGGAGGAGGACCTCGTCCTAACGCGAGCAAAGTCGAAGGCCTCGTTCACCTTAGACGAGATGGGGGGAGAGGCTCGGACGACGGTCCGCATGTGCCCCCACAGCCCGTTAGGAACAGGAGGAGACCTCGTCCTAACGCGAGCAAAGTCGAAGGCCTCGTTCACCTAAAGACGAGAGCGGGGAGAGGCTCGGACGAGGTCCGCATGTGCCCCCACAGTCCGTTAGGAAGGAGGAAACCTCATCCTAAGTGAGCAAAGTCGAAGGCCTCGTTCACCTTAGACGAGATGGGGGGAGAGGCGACGGTCGGACGAGGGGGAGACGGTCGGACGATGGTCCGCATGTGCCCCCACAGCCCGTTAGGAACAGGAGGAAAGACCTCGTCCTAACGCGAGCAAAGTCGAAGGCCTCATTCACCTTAGACGAGATGGGGAGAGAGGCTCGGATGATGGTCCGCATGTGCCCCCACAGCCCGTTAGGAATAGGAGGAGGACCTCATCCTAACGTGAGCACCCGCATCAACCTCAGCCAGAGGAGATAAGATCTCCTCCGAGCGATCCTATCAACCTCGGTCAAATAAGATCTCCCTCGAGCGAATAGGCTGACCTCGACTGAAGAGTGCCAACTTCGACCTCGGTGAGAGATAGGATTTTTTCTAAGTGACCGAATCAACCTCGGCTAGAGAGCCTCAACTTCAGCATCAACTTTAGCTAGAGATGAAATCTCCCTCGAACTTCGACATGGACCGATACGAAGCCCAGAAGAAAACTTTGGCAGTCGCCTTGTCTGCACTCCCTTTCTTCAAGTTTCGAACTCGGGAGTGGAGGGGCTAATGTTGGGGATAAATCCCGCTCCTGCCAAAGTCAAGTTCGGTGTCCATCCTGATGTGGTCAATAACCACGAAAGAGCTTCAGCAGACGCATCTTAACCGAACTCCTACATCCAGCCGAACTTCTCAATGGCCGGGCCTCAGTCGAAGTCCTTCAATCAACCAAACTCTCAAGTGGCCGAGCTTCATACTCCCAGCGGTCAAACTCCTCAAGCGACCATTCTTTCAGCTGACCGAACTCCTTCGGACGACCAGCGTCCGAACTACTTAGCTGTCGAACTACTTCTGATTGCCCATTTGTCGAGCTTCAGTCAGACTCCTGCAAAAGCTGAACTGTCTCTGCATCGTTATGGCCACCTTCCAAAGCTTCCTCTCTAGCCGAGCTCCTAAGGAAGCCGAACTTCCTGCAGACCTCTCCAATGATCGAGCCTCTATGGAAGCCGGACTCCCTACAAACTTCTCAATGGCCGAACTCCTTATGATGGATTCCTGCAGGCGACCTCACTATGGTTACACGACAATAACGATCGGTATTTATCGGCAATAACGATCAGCAATAACGATCGATATTTATCGACAATAACGATCGGCATTGATCAGGACAATTACGACACTCATTAACCAAGACGGTTACAACAAGCTCCCTCTATAAAAAGGACCCTCCGGATACCCTTACGCTAGGTTCTGAAAACCCTTTTCTCTTCCTCTATACTCTACCGAGCACTTCATTCCTATTGGCCAGAACTAATTTGAGCGTCGGAGGGTCTTGTCGGAGCCACCTCCCCGTCGGCTTCGGACGAAACTTTGTTTTGAACTCCGGCGAACTCCAGCGATGACTAGTTTCTGCGTCAACACTTTTAATATTACATTCAAAAATTTTGTGGCCCACTTTATTATATTTAAAATATTTGATTGAAAGATTTTCAAATAAAACTTTTATGGATATATTTTTGATAAATTTTTATTTTCTTAATAAATTATAGCCAACTTCATCTTTATCAAAAACAGTCTTTTGATTGTTTAATATAGCTTGAAGCTTTTGAGATCCAATTGTAAACTTTTCAATCATGAACTTCAAGCTTTCAATTTCTTTCTTTAGTTTGATATTTTCTTCTAAAAAAGATTTTTCAAATTTACTCTTTTCTTTAGCAGAAAATCTATGTTTATTAAGTTTTTCTTTCAACTTAAGATTTTCTTCAATCATAGATTTTTTGAATTTTAAATTTTTTTTTTCTTTAACTAAGAATTTTTTAGATTTAACTATATTTTTCTTTTCTTTAGTTAAACCTTCTATTTGTTTCAAGAAAATTTTCTTTTCTTTGGCTATATTTTTCATATTTTTCAATAGATCTTCTTTTTCATTCAAAATTTTATTTTTTTCTTCGGCCAAAGATAAGTTGGATTTTCTAAGCTCTTTATTTTATAGCCTTATCTTCTTATGTTCATCCATTAACTCATTAAAGACTTCATATAATTCATTAAAAGTAATTTAGAGGAACGTTCTAGATAAACCTTATTATTTTGAGTCATAAGACAACAACTTGCTATACAGTTCTCTTATTTCTCATTCTTCTCTTCTTTGCTTTGCTCTTCCTTAATCAATACTTTCTTTTCTTCTTCTTTTCATCCTTATGCATCATGAGGCATGAGTTGGGGTGAGTTTTTTTTTCTTCTTGAGAGCTTGATATTTTTTTTAATTTTCTCCTTTAAAAGTAGTTTCTAATTTCTTCCATATTTAATTTATTGAATTACATGAAGAAATTATATTAAAAATATTTATGTCTAATGAGCAATAAAGTAAATTCATTGCTTTAGCATTCATTTGAATTATTTCTTTATCATGAATCGATGCATTGGATGTATGTAGGCCATTAATTATAATTTTCATAAATTATAGTCATATGCTTAAATGAATATTTTTATTCTAGATTTTCAATAAGTATAATTTGAGCTATCAAATAAAGAAAATCTATCCATAAAATATCCATCACTAAAAAAAAATTCTATTTTGGATTGCTAAGATCTTTGGCTTTTGATAGTTAGGTCAATAACTAATAATAGAGCACCTGTTCTGATACCACTTGTTGCCCAGAGATAGCAATTTAAGAGGGGGTGAATTAGGTTCTTTTAAAATCTTGACCAAATTAAAACTCTAAGTCAAATATATGCTTTTATTTAAAACAACTTGAATCTTTATGATGAATATACAAAGTATAGTAGTAGAATTAAAATATATATATTGCTAAACAAGAATAAAAAAACTAAGCTAAGCAAGAATTATAAGCAAGTAATGCAAACAAAGAAGACACCACACAAACATACAAAATTTATAATGGTTCGGAGCAACCCGCTCCTACATCCACTCCCCAAGCTCTTACTTGAAAATTCTACTATAATCCTAGATTACAGTGCATTCATTTTAACCCAGGATCATAAACAAATTCAGTTGATTTTGCTGGGCTCACCAACCACAATCCTATAAGATAGTTTTTCTGGGTTCACTATCAATCCAATTGGTTTTCAACAGGAGAACAAACCACAACCTTTATAACGTCCAATTAAGGGCTTGGATCGGCCTAATCCCTAAGTTTCTTTCCTCCAAAGAAACTTATAAAGAAATAAAAATGCAAGATGAATAAAATTCAGGACAAAATAAAATTGAAAATGGAACTTTTTTAAAGTGCAAAGAAGAGGTTGAATCGATACTCTTAGAAGGCTTGAACACTCTTTTTTGAATGTTGAGAGAATGCTTGAAAAGTTATGAAAGATTTCTCATAAAAGCTTTTTAAAAACTTGAAGCTTGGTTTCTCTCTATTTTCTCTTTTTTCTTAGGTATTCAATGGAGCTCACACATTTGAATCATTGCCATATTTTCTCTTTTTTTTAATGCCTTTTGAACCTTCAACAAAGCTAGAGAATAATTGTAGCCATTTAGAGCCGTTGGAGAGCATTTATTAGATATTTAATGCATAAAAAATAATAGAAAAATTAGCTGTTATGGAAGTTTTCATCGCAGGAGTCAACAATAGGGTCGCCCCCTACACAAGGATCGACCCCTATGATAGAAAATAGAAAAAGGCTAGTTTCTACATTTTTTGAATGGCAGAATAGTAGGGGTTGACCCCAGGGATGACCCTTTTTGTGTGCCACTCAAAAACTACATCTTTTTCAAAAGAGGATGACCTAGGGGTCATTCCTATGGTTGACTCTTTTTCTAAAACTTAATTTTCTTCCAAAATATGCATCCAAAAATTATGGGACTATCTCCAAAAGATCAAAAATCTTCTAATCTTATTCTTGAGGGTTTTGAAATAGATTTTTTTTTAACTTTATAAAATTTATGATTTTGTTCCTCATTATCTTTCTTCCTGATTTTCTTTTAAAATATGCATCAAAAATTTATAAAACTACCTTCAATAGATCAAAAATCTTCTAGACTTATCGTTGAGGCTTCCAAAATAGATTTTTTTTTAATTTTATAAAATTATAATTTTATCCCTAAAATATAATAAATTTTTTTTCAAATCAAAATTATTAGTATCTCGCTCAAATATTTTATAATCATCAAAATCAATTCTTAGAGCAATAATACATCTAGATTTTTTTTAAAAAAAATAAGAAGTCTATTAGATACAAACTATGAAAGCAAATTCTATATACAATATGCCAACGTTTATTATAGCGATAAATAGTTTCAACAAAATAAAATAAAACATAACAATAAATAAAAAAAAATATGTAAATAATTAAAAAAAAATAAAAAGCAATATATGGTGATAATGAAGAGGATCCTTACCTTTATTGATGATAATTTATCCTCCAAATCTCAATATGCACCTCGATTTATAAAGAAATCTGCTCGAAGATCTCTTGTTCGAAAATTATTCTACTATAGAATTAGCCAAATAATAATTATTATTATAATAAAATAATAAAATATAAATTATTTAATTTAAATCTCTCATAACTTACCAGGGTCTACTCCAAGTATCCTTGTTTTAAAAAAAATAATTAAATAATTTATCTTCCAAAAAAAATTAAATAATTTATTTTTTTTTATGCATGCAAAATTTTGGACATAATGAAATATTATCTGAGCATGGAAAAAAATCATTTCTCCTATTATTCTTCCACTATCTTAGCTTCTCATCCACCTTTCTCTAAAAAGAATCAAAGGCAATCATGTTCAGCTCTTAAAAATAATAATTATTTTTTAAAAAATAATTAAATAATTTATCTTCTAAAAAATAATTAAATAATTTAAATTTTTTTGGTGTATGCAGATTATTGGACAAAATGAAATATTATCCAAGCATGAAAAAAACTATTTAAATAATTTAATTTTTTTTTATGGATGCAAATTATTGGACATAATGAAATACTATCTGCACATGGAAAAAAACCATTTCTCTTATTATTCTTCCGCTATCTTAGCTTCTCATCCACCTCTCTCTAAAAAGAATCAGAGGCAACCATGTTCAGCTTTTGAAAATAATAATTATTTTTTAAAAAAATAATTAAATAATTTATCTTCTAAAAAGTAATTAAATAATTTAATTTTTTTTATGTATGTAAATTATTGGACATAATGAAATATTATCCAAGCATGGAAAAAAATCATTTCTCTTATTGTTCTTCCACTATCTTAACCTCTCATCCACCTCATATTAACCATTTTTTTTAAAGATTTATTGCAAATTAGTCTCAAAAATTATTTATATTTTTACACTAATTACTATTTTTTATAAGTATATAGAGATCTTGTCTGATTGTACAAATCAAACTTCTTGCTAGGTTGCTAGAAGGTAAAAATGTCCTTAATGAGTTTTTAGAGCTAATCTTTCCTTGTTCACTTCATGCACTTCTCATTCAAGACTATGTTGCTAGAGGAAAAATATTTAAAAGATAATAAAGTAACATCATTAGAAGAATACATAATACTTCATCGTTAGTTGGCTAACTTAACCTTGGGAGCATATTTGAGGAAGAACAATATAAATACAGGAAAATAAGAATATAAAAATTTTAAAAAATCGAGTCAAAGGAGATCCAGTGGTGTTGGGAAGATTTGAAAATAGGGCATGTGCCTAGTTTGGTGATCCTCCATGTCGGTTGCCTTCAACCATGTGAAGTTACAGTCATCGATTTCTTTTTTTTCTATGGAAGAACAGAGGACTCGTGCGTCCGCTTTTTCTCTTCTATCACAAGGAAGCTTCTTCCTATTCTATAGTGGAGGTCTCCTCAACCATAGTGTGTGTTCGAGGGTATCCACGATGATGCCAGAGGACGTCGCAATTGTGCAAGACCTCGCGGGTAAACAAAAAAAATAAATACTACTGAATCTGCAACGAATTACCAATATATAAGCAGTGATTTCAAATCCAGAGGTTAATCGTACTCTGGCAACTTTACGTAAGGCAGAGTTTGGTTTTTTGGGGGTGATAGTGGAAAAGTTGACAGATAAGTCATCCTTACTATCACTCTACAAAACCGTACATGAGATTTTCACCTCATATGGCTCCTCGTTCAATTCTTTCGAAGTAATTGGATCCTTTTCTTCGTTCGAGAATCTCCTCCCTTCTTCCACTCCGTCCCGAAGAGTAATAAGAGATTACTCATTTGGATTTTGAATTGGATGTACCTTGCTCGACAATTTGATTGTAGGTGGGAGTGGGATTCTATTTGAGCAAGACGTGCAATCTTAATCGAGCACTTTGTCTGTAGAATTGGAAAGCTTCTGCTTAATAGGATGAGATTTCTGATGTGGTTCTGACCATTCGATCAAGGAGGAGAAGAAGACCCTCGCTGGGAGTCTTCTTTCGCAGGAGCCCGATGGGAAGGATTTGTTTTTCATTATCAGCAGTCCAAATGAATGTAAGGCTTATTGGGACGGCCGCAGAAGCCCGATGGGAGGGCCGCCGCCCGGGACCTCTTTTCCTTTCCAGCTCTCCCTCCTCCACTCTGGACTGGTTTTGACCTTGATGCCCGCAGGAGCCCGACAGGAGGCGGCGCTGCAGGAGCCCGATGAGAAGGATTTTTTTTTGATTATCGGGAGTTCAAACGGATGGAAGGCTTATTGGGTTCCATGTGGCATCACATGAGGAGCTGAGTTGGCAATAGCAGAATGCTCCTCCATCGAGTATTATTTTATATATATATATATATATATATATATGATTAACCTGCATCTTCAAAATGCATTTTCAAAGGCAACTAATGAACCCGCATGACGCGGGACAGTCTAAAAAAAAAAGAAAAGAAAATACAAAGCTTCCTTCCATTCATCAATAACAAATCACGTCCGGCCATGGCACATTATTTTCATGACAGACAGTATAGTAGCCTATACTCTACTCAGGAGGCATGACTAATTCACATGGGACCAAAGCATGATCAATCTAAATGATGCTGATGAATGCCATTTTAAAGATCAATAAATAACTAGCAATAATACAGTAAATAGACAGATAGCAGAAATTAAACATGCTCATGAATAATTGCTAAAAGAAAAATATAAATGAAATAAAGGATAGCAAGAAATCCAAAAAAAGATAAGAAGAATCTGGATCATGGTAGTTAAGAAACTACCCTGATTAGGGCTCTTAATCTTTTAACCAAGCAGATCTATCGATAAAGAACTAGATCTTTACCAACATCAGATCTAAAAAAAAATAAATAAAAAATTAAAGATCAGTTGAGAAGGAACAAAGGTTCTTGTCAATGTTTGATCTATAGAATAATAGATCACTCTTTCTCTCTCTATATGATAGATAAAAATTTTGGAGGAGACAGATCTTCTTTTGATGGAATAGGCTTATGTAGGTAGATGGTGAAGACGAATTAGGATCGTAGGAACACTGAATCTCAAGAAAATGAAGATTAAAGAGATAGAAAATGGTGGGCCTCACATC
Source organism: Cocos nucifera (assembly GCA_006176705.1). Taxonomy (NCBI): domain Eukaryota; kingdom Viridiplantae; phylum Streptophyta; class Magnoliopsida; order Arecales; family Arecaceae; genus Cocos; species Cocos nucifera. The sequence goes on from QRFJ01000315.1 coordinate 485,191, forward strand.
CTTCCCTCGTGGGGTGATTTTGAGTCTCACACCCTCTCCCTCTCGGAGCGACCAACACAAGTATTTATGAGAATTGTAAATTGATTCATTATCTCATTCATGAAAGATACATAGGTTTATATAGGATCCTAGGGATCCTATTTCTTTAGGAATCCTATTTTCTTTACAAGAAAAAATCAACCCTCCCAACAAAAAAGTAAAAGATTATGTATGGTTTCCAAATACAATAATATATCATATCTATCTTTTATGAAACTGTAGGGAAGAAATCAGTCTTTTAACAAAATAGGTAAGAAATCAAGAACTTTTAAGGAATCCTAGGAAAGAAAAGAAACTCCATGTGAGCGCTTGATGCCTGGCACAACTTGGTATGAGGATCCTTGGGCATGGCACATGTTGGCATGTGTATTTCCTTCTTGGGCGTATGGAGGGTGGTGGCTCCAAAGATGATGTGGATCAAGCTTGTTTCTTTATGATGGTCTCTTTTCAAATAAAGCTCAATCCAAAATAAACCCAAGTATGGTCCTATGGACCCAAAACTAAATGCATCAAAAGAACTAATTGATTAAATTAAAAGGACTAGAACAAAATAATTGAAGTAGAGTTATTCTGATATGGCTTCTTCAATCCAAATTGAATTTAAATTATGTTGCCGACTTTTGTTGGCTCTGATGTCCACACCAATTCTCTTGGGGTGGGGAGAACTTGACCCTATCGAGTGGAGGTTGATTTTGCTCTAATGACGCTCAAGCAAATCGGGATCAATACGCTGTAGCTCTTCTCGAGTGATCCAGGTATTCTCAGACTTCGGTCGACCTCGCCATCTAACTAAATACCGCTGATAGCCTTGATTCCGAGTGGAGATGATCTGCTCATCCAAAATTCTCTCAATCTGATCATGCTTTGATATTTTGGTCGGTGGACATTCAGGAATAGGCTCTCTCTCAAAGGTTGGTTCAGGTTCAAATGGCTCACTAGGTATCCAAGTTGGCTCTTTATAGGCGACGAGATCTGCAACGTTAAAAGTAGAGCTAATCCCAAAATCAGAAGATAAGTGAAGGGAAATCCTGATTTCCCGGTCCAGGTTCGTTCAAATCTGATGAGATCAAGAGATATATTTCAAAAATTTTTTCTTGATCTCAATCAGATCTTGATATATTTCAGATCTGATTCTTATTATTTTAATAAATAAAATAAAATAAGATAAATTAAATCAAATTTAATTTACCTGATTTGGGTAATCCTATTACCCTGTAGATGATCCTGATTGTAGCGGAAGGTTCTGGATCTTAGCCACGCAAGCGCCTGGCCTCTACCGGTATCCACTCGGGTTGGATCTGGAGATCCTCTTCTTCTCTATCACACCTCCAAAAATCAGATCTGGATCTGATCTGGAGGATCTTCAAAACTCTTTTGAAGATCTGCAGTCATCCTTTTACAGCAGCGCAGCCTTCTTGCTTTTGATCGCCTTTTCTTGATCTGAATCACACCAACCAAAGTCCAAAACACCTTTTGGACGTGGAGAGCAAGGGGAGAAGAGACTATGGCATGGAGAAGGAGGGGAGAGGCAGCCTTGGGGTGTGTCTAATTTCATTGGAATTAGGGTTGGGCGTAGGGTCTTATTTATAGACCTCTTGTGATCCAACTCCTCTTCCTCTCAACCAATCACAACCCTTTGTGAAATCAGATCTAAATCTGATTGGTTGGAATAGAGACCCCTGGATTCCTCCTTAGAGGGCGCCTAAGACCAGTCAAACTGGATTCTTAGTAGAACTCTGATTGGAATCCAAAAGGGAGGTGGAGTCCTTGTCCAACAAGGACTCCTAGGCGCCTCCTACTTGGGCTGACGCCACCCTTGGCGTGCGCCCTTCTCCTTGCCAGGTTCTGGCAGGGGGACAGGCCCCCACCAGCTCTCCAATAGGTGCATGACATGTGGTCAAAAGTCAAAGGGTCAGTGGTCAACGTTTGACCAATCAAAGGTAGACTTTTGACCAAAGTCAAAGAACAAGAAATGGCAGGTGACCAAAAATGGTAGGTAATGTCTTAGAAATAAGACAACCTATTCTGACTTGGACAACCTCCAGTCAGACCATATGAAGGCCTCTGATCGAGCACAAACTCCTTTGGCTCAGTCAGGACAACTTATTTATGATAGTAAAAGAAGAACGTTAGGTTCAATCGAGTGCTAGCACGATTTTCTTGAACCTAATTGAATCTCATTCAGATCAATTGAACTAGATCAGTTCAATTGATGATCACCAGATTCAAACCCTTGTTTGTGTGACCCAGTTAGGTTCAGTTCTGTATGGTAATGGGATATGTCATGATCTCTATCATAGACATCATCGAAACTCCTTTCGATGGATCAGAACTCTTCTGATTCGAACAGCTAGAATGATCGATCATCTAAATCATTCTAATTGCTCCCAAAATCCACCAGTGACACCTAGCAGTATATGGTGGCAACCCATCAGAGCTGAATGTGAACCTCTTGGTGCAGCTATCTGTGTGATTAAGTTCTTCTATCTTGAGCTCCGATCAGATTAGGGTTAAGGTGAACTCGTCAAACCCTAGTCTCTGTCATATGATATAATCATTCGATTCGAGTCCAATGTGAAAACCTAAATAGAAACTCTTTCTATTATTTCACTCTGCCATGGCCATGGGCTTCAGGACTTGATTCTCATGATTATCATAGGGCTGCTCCTCTACCACCGAGGTAGATAGATTCCATCTTGATGCAATCCAGTTCCTACAATGAACATGCTATAGCCAACATACACCTCAGGGTTCCATATGGCTAGGAGATCGAGTAATGGTGTAGTCAAACTATAACACCCTCAAGGTGAACTGCCGATGCATCTCAGATCAAAGAACCAGACACACTACTGCAGCATCGAGTTAGTCATTGACGAGAAGGTAGACTTCCTAATGACTACTCGAGGTGGTCACGCTCAGTGCCCTCGTTCTCTAACGAGTACCTGTACTCTCGCTCTGGTGTCTCCACACCGTAGACTCAAGACTCATCTACTAAAGAGAAGCGATCGTACACCAACCTTTCGGATCAATCACCATCCTCGTGATGATCCTATGGTCGGGAGCATTTTATGAGTTAATAATGATTATTCATGTCTTAAATTTTCAACTCTTGAAAATATGAATTATCATTACCATTAACTCAAAGGATGTATCACAGACACTAAATACACAGGTGTGATAGAAAATAACCCATTTTATTAATTATAGTCAAAATTATAATTTTGCCCCTAGAAGTGTATTACAAGTGTCAGCCAATTCTGGCTTCTAGGGCACATATATCTAACAATCTCCCACTTGTCCTAAAGCCAATTGGCTACAAGTCTAAGTCCCATCTTCTCAAGGTGGGCTTCGATCTTCTGCTGGCCCAACGGCTTTGTAAGTGGGTCTGCCACATTATCTGTGGAGTTGACTCTCTTGACCTCAACGTAACCTTTCTCAAGGTAATCGCGGATGAGATGATATCGCCGCTCAATGTGCTTGGACTTCTGGTGAGACCTCGGCTCCTTAGCAAGGGCTATGGCGCCATTGTTGTCGCAGTAAAGAGGAATGGCATCTGATGGCATTACTCCAATTTCTGCAGCAAACTTCTTGTACCAGAACCTTCCTTTTGCAGCCTCTGATGCAGCTATATATTCTGCTTCCATGGTGGAATCTGCTATCACAGTTTGCTTGGAACTCTTCCAGCTGACAGCTCCACCATTGCACACAAACAGACTTCCAGATGTCGACTTTCGATCATCTATATCGGACATGAAATCCGAGTCTGTGTATCCCTGGAACTTGGAGTTCTCCATTACCAAAGACCAACATCATATCCTTAGTTCTTCTCAAGTACTTAAGGATACATTTCACAGAAGTCCAGTGTTCTTCACCTGGATTTGACTGATATCTGCTTGTGACACTCACAGCATGGGCTATATCAGGTCGTGTACATAGCATGGCATACATGAGGCTCCCTATTGCAGAAGCATAAGGGATCTTGCTCATGCATTCTATTTCCTCAGGTGTGCTGGGGCACATCTTCTTGGAAAGATGAATACCATGTCTGAAGGGTATTAATCCTCTCTTAGAGTTTTCCATACTAAACCTCTTTAGTACTTCCTCTATGTACATCTTCTGTGAAAGTCCTAGCATCCTATTCGGTCTATCCCTATAGACCTTAATTCCTAGAATAAAGGATGCTTCACCTAGGTCTTTCATGGAGAATTCCTTAGACAACCACATCTTGACTGATGTCAACATGGGAATATCATTCCCAATAAGGAGGATGTCATCCACGTACAATACGAGGAAGACAACAGCGCTCCCACTGACCCTTTTGAAAACACATGGTTCCTCTTCATTTTTGATGAAACCAAACTTTTTGATCACATCATTGAAACGAGTGTTCCAGCTCCGAGATGCTTGCTTAAGTCCATATATGGACCTTTGCAGCTTGCAAACCTTGTGATCAGTATCACTGGATGTGAAACCTAGCGGCTGTTCCATATAGATATCTTCCTCAAGATATCCATTTAAGGAATGCCGTTTTCACGTCCATTTGCCATATTTCATAATCGAAATAGGCTGCAACGGCAAGCAATGTGCGGATGGATTTTAGCATAGCTACTGGAAAAAGGTATCCTGATAGTCAATGCCTTCACGTTGACTATAACCTTTTGCCACTAATCTAGCCTTGAATGTCTCCACATTCCCATCTGCACCAATCTTTCTCTTGAAGATCCATTTACACCCAATAGGTACTATACCTTCTGGTGGATCTACCAAGGTCCAGACTTGGTTTGAGTGCATCGAGTCAATTTCTGACTTCATTGCCTCTAAGCCATTTCTCGGAGTCGATATCTGATATCGCCTCGTTGTAGGTTTTGGGATCATCACCATGAGCACCATTACCTATGAGGAACATTTCCTCTACATTCCTCTGAAATAATACCTAAGTATCTTTCAGGGGGACGGAAAACTCTTTCCGATCTACGAGGTGGAGGAGGTAGTGTTCTTATTGGCTCAACCTGATTTGGTTCCACTTGGTCCTTAGCTCGTTGTCTTGTGAGACTTTCTCATCAAGCTTAATCTGCTTTCCAATGCCACTATCTTGAATAAACTATTTTTCAAGAAAGATGGCATGTCGACTCACAATCACATTGTGGTCTTCTGGAATGTAGAAATAGTATCCTAATGACTCTTTAGGATATCCTATGAATCGAGCTCTAAAGGACCTAAACTCTAACTTGTCCGCTTGTTGTCTTTTGACATGAGCCGGACAACCCCAAATTCTGAGATGACTCAGACTTGGTTTCTTACCATGCCATATCTCATACGGTGTGGTAGGAACGATTTTAGAGGGAACCCTATTCAGTAAATAGATTGAAGTTAATAATGAATGTCCCCAAAGAAAATCAGGGAGGTCTGTGAAGCTCATCATGGATCGAACCATATCCAATAGAGTCCGATTTCTCCATTCTGAAATCCCGTTGAGTTGAGGTGTTCCTGGTGGAGTCCATTGAGAGACTATGCCATTTTCCTTAAGATAGTCTAGGAATTTTGGCTAAGGTATTCACCTCCTCGATCTGATCGAAGAACCTTAATGGGTTTTTCAGTTTATTTTTCTACTTCATGTCTGAATTCTTTGAACTTTTCAAAAGCTTCAGACTTGTGTCTCATAAGATACACATACCCATACCTAGATAGATCATCGGTAAAGGTAATGAAGTAGACAAAATTGCCTCTAGCCGGCACATCGAAATGGGCCGCACACATCAGTATGTACTAGGGCAAGGAGATCTGTGGCCCTCTTCCCCATGTCCAACAAAAGGGAGTTTAGTCATTTTGCCTTGAAGACAAGATTCACAAGTTGGATATGACTCAAAAGTCAATGGACTCAATAGCCCATTTTTCTCCAATTTGTTAATCCTATCTTCTGCTATATGACCTAATCTTAGGTGCCATAGATACTATCATTTGGACTATCCCTAGGTCGTTTGGCATTCACATTTTGCTCGATAGTTAAAAATAGGTACATCAATATGTAACTGATAAAGACCATTAATAAGGAAAACCATTTGCAATTTTATTTCTTTCATAAAGAATGTTACAATGGTCCTTAAAGAAGGTAATCACATAGCCTTCTTGTGCTAAGCATGAAACAGAAATCAAATTCCTGCTAGCTGCAGGCACATAATAACAGTCTTTTAAAACTAAGTCTAAACCAGATGGTAGTCGAAGAGGGTATGTTCCCATCGGCCACTGCAGCAACTCTTGCTCCATTTTCGATGCGTAGGATCATCTCTCCATCCCTCAGCCTCCTGCTATCCTCAAGACCCTGCATAGAAGTGCATAAATGAGCACTAGAAACCAGAGTCAAGCACCCAACTGGATGCAGAAGAAACCGTAAGGTTAGACTCAATAACGAGCATACCTCCAGAAGGACCTTCCTTCCTTGTTCTTTAGGGTGGCCAGGTAAGTAGGGCAGTTCCGCTTCCAATGGCCGTCGCTGTTGCAATGGAAACACTTTCCTTTGCCATCGACTTCTTCTTCGGTTCTGCCTTCTTTCTTCTTTGATCCTTCCACCTTTTGCTTTTTCACAGACTTCTTTTTCTTTCCATAAGACTTTTCTTTTGGAAGAAGTCCATTCCATAGCAAGAACTGAGCCTTTAGAACCTTTCATAGAAAGCTCAGCGGTAACCAGCATATTCATAAACTCGGCCAAGGAATTTTGAAGTTTATGCATGTGGTAATTCATGATGAATTGCCCATATGCATCAGTCAAGGATTGCAGAATAATATCATTCTGCAAGTCCAAGTCCAACTTCACACCGAGCTTCTCAAGCTCTTCCATGTCCTTGATCATTGTCAGACAGTGATCTTGGACTGACTGCCCATCACGCATCTTAGCCTTAAAAAGTCATTTCGTGACTTGATATTTGGCTGCGCGACTCTGTTCACCAAACATCTCCTTGCAGGTGAGCCAACATTTGGCGAGCAGTCCCGATATCTTCATGTTGGCGCTGGAAGCTCATCAGACATCGAGCCCAACATGTAGTATCTGGCCTTATTGTCTTCGTCAATCCATTTTTCAAGAGACGCTCTCTGTTCAGTGGATGGACGAGCTGGTAAGGTGGGAGGGTCCTGGTCCAAAACATGAGTTAACTTCTCTGAACCCAAAATAATTTTGTAAGTTCCTGAGCCAATCTTTATAATTGGGTCCAGGTCAGTCTATGTGTGTCCAGGATACGTGCTAGTGGGTTGGACGCAGACATTTTTCTATAGAGAGTCAAAGATTTCTAGTTAGATATTGTAATTAAGACTTGACCAATTTATTTAGGGAATTTTATTTTTAAATAAATTAGCTCCCACTATTTTCTCGGATCCCTACACTCCCTCTGTAGAGATGCGAAAAATCTCCATGATTATGATTTCTAGTGGGTGGTGCGGTCTCACCAACTGACTCATCACCTCACCTAACAGTTATTGGTGATGGGTTAGCCAATGAGTGAACAACTCTTGTTCAATGATTCTCTAATCATGGTGCACCCAAACTTGATCTCTAATTCATGAATCTCACCGTATCCGGAATATTGATCCACTCCTTAGTTAAGTCAGACCCACCATTTGCATAGACTTGGGTTCCTAATTGGGTCTCTCACCGTATCCGGAAATATTGAGCCCAACTCATCCTCCAGCCCATAGCATCCAATGCCTAATAGACATGGTTGCATCTTTTCGGTGCAACTGAGCCACTGTATCCAGCCGAGAACAATCAACCCCGGGAAGGGCCCGCACGTCTACAATGGTGGAAGACCTCGGACTTAATCTTTTCTTAGGGAAGAATTGATTCAGGTCTCATTAAACTAGACTTGGCTTAGTCATAACAATTATGACTAACCTAGTGGCATGGGTTAGCTCGGATTATTGACCACCTCAGATCAGAACTGTGTCAACAGATATGGCCAGGTAAGTGAGACCGGTGGAAGGAATATGCCATTAACTCGCACAAGAACGCATTCAGGTCGAGTAGCTTCCAATTAAAAACCAGTCGGTCGTATGTGCCAAACTTACCTTAGACACCAAATTGTTGAGTCAGAACCAATTGGGTTAGCCTACAATCCAGACTCTAACCTCTGAGCCTAATTAGGTCTTGCTTGATCGTGACTCGATCTTGACCCAGACTTAATCCTATTAGGCTGGTCAATTTAAGCATTGTTGATCCCATCTAACCAACTCTTGATTCGGTTTGATCAACCGCTTAGACCTAATTGAGCTACCCAAGCCCGAACCCAGTATTATGAATATGTCTTAGATCTGAAATTCTCAATTTTAGACCTAATTAATATTCCATAAACTTAATTCTTAATTAAGTTAGGGTTCATAAACAAAATATGCACAATAAATCCTAGGGTTTCAGGATCTAGGGTTTTGCAGAAAGTAAGTTTTGGGTTTCTGATTAAGGACGAACACGCAGCACCCCTACACGTCATAAGAACACCCCATCGAATGGAAAGAGAGGGCCTTTAAACCCTTCTTCGTTCTTATGACCGGACGGCCAAGAGGAACGCCTTAATCAGGAACATGTAAATCTACAAAACAGTTATAGATCTATATCATATATCTCATATACAAATTTAGATCTAATCAAGGCATATTTTGCATACATCTCATGTATCAAATCATGCATATTTTTAGATCTAAATTATCACATAATAATCTAAAAAATTAGATTTAAATTGATCTAATCAAAATAAATTCTAATCTAGATAATTATGTAGAACTATTCTACAACTAGTCTAGTCATGCATCTATCATATCTCATATGATATTTAAAATTAAATAATTTTTATTTGCTGTTTATCAGATGTTATTATAACACTTATAATATCAGAAAATAGTAAATAAGAAGATCTAAAATATGATTTAATCAGATTAAATCAAAGACATGCAAAACTATTCTATAGAACTATTCTATTCTAGAACTAGTCATGCATATCTTCATGTTCTTAGATCCAAATCATTTAATTTTAATTTTTCTGATTTCAGATCTGATCACATCTCATGTGACATCTGAAATCACTTTATTTTCTAATTAAAATAAAATTAAAATCAGATCTAAACAATTTAGAACCATGGCTCTGATACCAGTTGAAGGGAAATCCTGATTTCCCGGTCCAGGTTCGTCCAGATCTGATTAGATCAAGAGATATATTTCAAAAATTTTCTCTTGATCTCAATCAGATCTTGATATATTTCAGATCTGATTCTTATTATTTTAATAAATAAAATAAAATAAGATAAATTAAATCAAATTTAATTTACCTGATTTGGGTAATCCTATTACCCTGTAGATGATCCTGATTGCAGCGGAAGGTTCTGGATCTTAGCCACGCAAGCGCCTGGCCTCTACCGATATCCACTCGGGTTGGATCTGGAGATCCTCTTTTTTTTATTATGGCGCCATTGTTGTCGCAGTAAAGAGGAATGGCATCTGATGGCATTACTCCAATTTCTGCAGCAAACTTCTTGTACCAGAACGCTTCCTTTGCAGCCTCTGATGCAGCTATATATTCTGCTTCCATGGTGGAATCTGCTATCACAGTTTGCTTGGAACTCTTCCAGCGACAGCTCCACCATTGCACACAAATAGACTTCCAGATGTCGACTTTCGATCATCTATATCGGACATGAAGTCCGAGTCTGTGTATCCCTGAACTTGGAGTTCTCCATTACCAAAGACCAACATCATATCCTTAGTTCTTCTCAAGTACTTAAGGATACATTTCACAGAAGTCCAGTGTTCTTCACCTGGATTTGACTGATATCTGCTTGTGACATCACAGCATGGGCTATATCAGGTCGTGTACATAGCATGGCATACATGAGGCTCCCTATTGCAGAAGCATAAGGGATCTTGCTCATGCATTCTATTTTCTCAGGTGTGCTGGGGCACATCTTCTTGGAAAGATGAATACCATGTCTAAAGGGTATTAATCCTCTCTTAGAGTTTTCCATACTAAACCTCTTTAGTACTTCCTCTATGTACATTTTCTGTGAAAGTCCTAGCATCCTATTCGGTCTATCCCTATAGACCTTAATTCCTAGAATAAAGGATGCTTCACCTAGGTCTTTCATGGAGAATTCCTTAGACAACCACATCTTGACTGATGTCAACATGGGAATATCATTCCCAATAAGGAGGATGTCATCCACGTACAATACGAGGAAGACAACAGCGCTCCCACTGACCCTTTTGAAAACACATGGTTCCTCTTCGTTTTTGATGAAACTAAACTTTTTGATCACATCATTGAAACGAGTGTTCCAGCTCCGAGATGCTTGCTTAAGTCCATATATGGACCTTTGCAGCTTGCAAACCTTGTGATCAGTATCACTGGATGTGAAACCTAGCGGCTGTTCCATATAGATATCTTCCTCAAGATATCCATTTAGGAAATGCCGTTTTCACGTCCATTTGCCATATTTCATAACGAAATAGCTGCAACGGAAGCAATGTGCGGATGGATTTTAGCATAGCTACGAGAAAAAAGTATCCTGATAGTCAATGCCTTCGCGTTGACTATAACCTTTTGCCACCAGTCTAGCCTTGAATGTCTCCACATTCCCATCTGCACCAATCTTTCTCTTGAAGATCCATTTACACCCAATAGGTACTATACCTTCTGGTGGATCTACCAAGGTCCAGACTTGGTTTGAGTGCATCGAGTCGATCTCTGACTTCATTGCCTCAAGCCATTTCTCGGAGTCGATATCTGATATCGCCTCATTGTAGGTTTTGGGATCATCTCCATGAGCACCATTACCTATGAGGAACATTTCCTCTACATCCTCTGAAATAATACCTAAGTATCTTTCAGGAGGACGGAAAACTCTTTCCGATCTACGAGGTGGAGGAGGTAGTGTTCTTATTGGCTCAACCCGATTTGGTTCCACTTGGTCCTTAGCTCGTTCTGCTTGTGAGACTTTCTCATCAAGCTTAATCTGCTTTCCAATGCCACTATCTTGAATAAACTATTTTTCAAGAAATATGGCATGTCGACTCACAATCACATTGTGGTCTTCTGGAATGTAGAAATAGTATCCTAATGACTCTCTAGGATATCCTATGAATCGAGCTCTAAAGGACCTAAACTCTAACTTGTCCGCTTGTTGTCTTTTGACATGAGCCGGACAACCCCAAATTTTGAGATGACTCAGACTTGGTTTCTTACCGTGCCATATCTCATACGGTGTGGTAGGAACGATTTTAGAGGGAACCCTATTCAGTAAATAGATTGAAGTTAATAATGAATGTCCCCAAAGAAAATCTGGGAGGTCTGTGAAGCTCATCATGGATCGAACCATATCCAATAGAGTCCGATTTCTCCGTTCTGAAATCCCGTTGAGTTGAGGTTCCTGGTGGAGTCCATTGAGAGACTATGCCATTTTCCTTAAGATAGTCTAGGAATTTCTGGCTAAGGTATTCACCTTCTCGATCTGATCGAAGAACCTTAATGGGTTTTTCAGTTTGTTTTTCTACTTCATGTCTAAATTCTTTGAACTTTTTCAAAGGCTTCAGACTTATGTCTCATAAGATACACATACCCATACCTAGATAGATCATCGGTAAAGGTAATGAAGTAGACAAAATTGCCTCTAGCCGGCACATGAAATGGCCGCACACATCAGTATGTACTAGGGCAAGGAGATCTGTGGCCCTCTCCCCATGTCCAACAAAAGAGAGTTTAGTCATTTTTCCTTGAAGACAAGATTCACAAGTTGGATATGACTCAAAAGTCAATGGACTCAATAGCCCATTTTTTTCCAATTTGTTAATCCTATCTTCTGCTATATGACCCAATCTCAGGTGCCATAGATATCTGTCTTTTGGACTATCCCTAGGTCGTTTGGCATTCACGTTTTGCTCGATAGTTAAAATAGGTACATCAATATGCAACTGATAAAGACCATTAACAAGGAAACCATTTGCAATTTTATTTCTTTCATAAAGAATGTTACAATGGTCCTTAAAGAAGGTGATCACATAACCTTCTTGTGCTAAGCATGAAACAGAAATCAAATTCCTGCTAGCTGCAGGCACATAATAACAGTCTTTTAAAACTAAGTCTAAACCAGATGGTAATCGCAGAGGGTATGTTCCCACGGCTACTGCAGCAACTCTTGCTCCATTACTGACGCGTAGGATCATGTCTCCATCCCTCAGCCTCCTGCTATCCTTAAGACCCTGCATAGAAGTGCACAGATGAGCACTAGAACCAGAGTCAAGCACCCAACTGGATGCAGAAGAAACCGTAAGGTTAGACTCAATAACGAGCATACCTCCAGAAGGACCTTCCTTCTTGTTATTCAGGGTGGCCAGGTAAGTAGGACAGTTCCGCTTCCAATGGCCGTCGCTGTTGCAATGGAAACACTTTCCTTTGCCATCGACATTCTTCTTCGGTTCTGCCTTCTTCTTCTTTGATCCTTCTACCTTTTGCTTTTTCACAGACTTCTTTCTCTTTCCATAAGACTTTCTTTTGGAAGAAGTCCGTTCCATAGCAAGAACTGAGCCTTTAGAACCTTTCATAGAAAGCTCAGCGATAACCAGCATATTCATCAACTCGGCCAAGGAATTCTAAAGTTTATGCATGTGGTAATTCATGATGAATTGCCCATATGCATCAGTCAAGGATTGCAGAATAATATCGTTCTGCAAGTCCAAGTCCAACTTCACACCGAGCTTCTCAAGCTCTTCCATGTCCTTGATCATTGTCAGACAGTGATCTTAGACTGACTGCCCATCACGCATCTTAGCCTTAAAAAGTCATTTCGTGACTTGATATTTGGCTGCGCGACTCTGTTCACCAAACATCTCCTGCAGGTGAGCCAACATTTGGCGAGCAGTCCGATATCTTCATGTTGGCGCTGGAGCTCATCAGACATCGAGCCCAACATGTAGTATCTGGCCTTATTGTCTTCGTCAATCCATTTTTCTAGAGACGTTCTCTGTTCAGTGGATGGACGAGCTGGTAAGGTGGGAGGGTCCTGGTCCAAAACATGTGTTAACTTCTCTGAACCCAAAATAATTTTGTAGTTCCTGAGCCAATCTTTATAATTGGGTCTAGTCAGTCTATGTGTGTCTAGGATACGTGCCAGTGGGTTGGACGCAGACATTTTTCTGTAGAGAGTCAAAGATTCTAGTTAGATATTGTAATTTTGACTTGACCAATTTGTTTAGGGATTTTATTTTTAAACAAATTAGCTCCCACTTTTTTCTCGGATCCCTACACTCCCTCTGTAGAGATGCGAAAATCTCCGTGATTGATGATTTCTAGTGGGTGGTGCGGTCTCACCAACTGACTCATCACCTCACCTAACAGTTATTGATGATGGATTAGCCAATGAGTGAACAACTCTTGTTCAATGATTCTCTAATCATGGTGCACCCAAACTTGATCTCTAATTCATGAATCTCACCGTATCCGGAATATTGATCCACTCCTTAGTTAAGTCAGACCCACCATTTGCATAGACTGGGTTCCTAATTGGGTCTCTCACCGTATCCGGAATATTGAGCCCAACTCATCCTCCAGCCCATAGCATCCAATGCCTAATAGACATGGTTGCATCTTCCCGGTGCAACTGAGCCACTGTATCCAGCCGAGAACAATCAACCCCGGGAAGGGCCCGCACGTCTACAATGGTGGAAGACCTCGGACTTAATCTTTTCTTAGGGAGAATTGATTCAGGTCTCATTAAACTAGACTTGGCTTAGTCATAACAATTATGACTAACATAGTGGCATGGGTCAGCTCGGATTATTGACCACCTCAGATCAGAACTGTGTCAACAGATATGGCCAGGTAAGTGAGACCGGTGGAAGGAATATGTCATTAACTTGCACAAGAACGCATTCAGGTCGAGTA